>VRLP01001747.1:0-112500 GCA_009660295.1 Lophius piscatorius | reverse complement strand
TTGGAAAGTATTTGATTAGATTTCTCCTCTCTGAAATGACCGGTTAACGCCGAGCCCCTCTCGTGTTTTCCAACGTTGAATAATCATTCCGCGATTGTTATTCCGCACTTCTCTCTCAGTGTGTGATGGCTACCGTCATGCACACTATGTCATACAGCACCTACAGTGATTAATCAGAACGTGATATTGGATTTCCTTCTCAGGGCGGGATCGACCGCCTCTTCCTCAACTAGGTAAAGTCTGAAATTTCATTAACCCACATAGAAAGAGTTGACCATCTTTTCTGAGTTATTATGAAAGGTAAAAGGGTCAAAAACATTTTTTCGGCCCAGATGACATCCTCAAGGGTTGGAATGTTTCTCTTATTGGTTGTTACCATTCAGAAGAGAAAAGACGAAGATGATTTATATGCATTTGAGTCGATGGCGGACGAATCCCCGTGTTTAACCAATCAATAACGCCGCCATCCATCAATTATATTTCACTACTCCTGTCAGCGCCGCTCTCCTCCTTTAAACAATATTTTGTATTCACTGGGCCGTCCATGAATAAATGTTTTGCTTAGAAATTCCAAACCTCCCATTTGGTCGGCAGCCATGTTACCTCAGTCGTCCCTTATGTTTTATTCATATTTTCTGCGTCCGGGCGGCCAAACTTAAAAGCAGCAGACCTGATGTATTTCATCCCTCTGATGTTTGGATGAGATCACTCACACTCCAAAGCATGTTTTCCCTCTTCCCTGTCTACTATTTCATTCAGCCCTGATGACTGCCTTCCATCTGTTTCCACAACATTAGGCTACAACACATTAGCATCGGGGGAGTCTATCCATTCAAGCCCAGCAGCCTGGTGCTGCTGTGAAGGAGGCCGGCTCCAGCCATCATCGTGTGCGTCGGTGAGTCATTCCGCCCAGTGAGCTGCTTCTCGCTACCTGCTCGCGGGGTGAGCAGTTCTCCTTCTCTGTCTGATTATCGCTCCTGTGGAGCTGAACTGCCCTGCTGTTACTATGCCTGAGGGACAGCCTACTTCATTCCCCTCCTAAAACATAAAAAAAAAAAAAAAAAAAAAAAAGTCGTGAGAGAAGAGGAGCGAAAATCAATTCCTCATTACACAAATGTGTAAAGGTTGCATCAAAAGATGTTCAACATTTGCTTTGGCACCGCAGTCAGCTTGATGCGACCTTGAGAATGTGACTCGTCACCTGACAAATAGCATGCGTGCCTGTTGGGGAAGGTGTTGCTTTTGTCTCACCCTTGATTGATAGATGGGTCATCGCTCCTTTCTCTTTCCGACTCGGGAGAAACGACGGCTGGGCGGTGCACAACTGGGAATGCAGATCAATAGGAGGCCGTCCGTGCCCACGTGCGTCTAGCTGCCGGAATTGTGATGGCCTAAATTCTGGATCTATGCGAGATAAGAAAGAAGAGAGAGGAGAGTCTGAAGTCCTGTCACAGGCCAGAGGAGGGAATGTCATCTTCTCCGTGTCCTCTCCTGCCAGAGGAGAGGAATCATCCATCCTTATGTGCTCATACATCTTTTCTTTTACAGATGACCAGCTTCCCTCTCTGGACTTGACACCCACAATTTATGCTCATTCCACCTCCCTCCACCGGCTCCTCGCTGAGGTGTACCTGTCACGGCTATCAATAGAGTGAGTCGTCATAGGCTGGCTAATGCAGCCCACTCCCGCTGAGGTAATCCTTCAGAGACGTCCCGCTGCCCGGGAGAAATGTCAGTGCGTGGCTGCGAGGATCAGTCTATCCCTGCGTACAGAGACGGAGATATATATCTTATTTAAGCCTGATTTAATTTGGGCTGCGTGGCACTGCTGAGGGGAAGTGCTGTGGCGGGAACAGAGGGTGGGAGTTGGGGGATGCAAAAAGTCTGTCTTTATTGGGGGAAGAAACCGGGCTGGTTACAAGACGGGCCGGATGAACCCGGAAAACTGTAGTGACAGATGTGGTGGTCACAGATATTGGTCTGCTCAGATAACCTACTGTACGGCAGTATGAATATGTAGTGAAAGCTGGAGAATCCGTTGGAGGGTGGCTTCCACAACCAGCTGTATTCTCTCGTACTGAGGGGAATTCTGGCAGCCTTTCAAAGTGCAGCATTGATAATTCATTACGCTCAGTGTGGGACCGGCTCAAAAACTTATGAATGAGGGTTTTGGAAGTCATCTAGTTGCACCAGGTTTCCGCCCGTGTCTCGGTTCTCTGTAGTGAACCGCAGCAGAAGCCCAGGGATCCAAGTGGCGGTTCTCTTGAAGGTCTTCTCTTGGTTGCACGAGTTAACATACACAAGGTGGGGTAAAATAAATATATCATTTTAAGAATATCAACGTTTTTTTATGTTTAAGCCCGAGAAGTGGCAGCTGGTTCCTCGAGATAACGAGTTATTTATCTCAGCACAACAAAACAAGAAGCCATATTGACATTTTGTTGCCATGCCGACGCCAGACATCAATATGCATGATTTTTTAATGATTGATAAAAGTTTTGGGTTTGAGTGCCTGGAGGTCATTGTTAGGTTCCAATTTATTGTTTTCACAATGTTAATTACTGTTTATTTCTAAGTCACATCGACGCACCACCCAGAAGTGAAGTGAAGGGTAAGAAATAAAACAGAAGATTGAAACAATAAATGGAGAATATACATATTGAGGTTGATGTGACTTACTGTCAATGGGAAACCTGAACCTGGAGGGTTTACACATGATCGCCTCATCCAGGCTGGGATTGATAAATGACAGACTCAAAGCTCCTGGTCCACAGCTCTTCATCGTCCCCTGTGCTTGTTCTTCTCATGAACGTTAGGCACAAGACGCTCAGTTCGCATAAACAGGTTAGCAAGATGGTGGCAAAGTTGTAATACTGTCATTTGAAACTTTTCGTCATTTTTCAGTGAGATTCCAGACTAGTCCAAAGCCACTTCCTGATGAGATTCTTTGATTTCATTCCTATGCCACTTGTTCTGTTGCCACCTTCTTCATCTTTCTACACTTTTGCACACTTCATCATCACGTACTCCTGTTTCTTGTGTAGACATTTCAAGCATAAAATACTCTTTTGCTTGCCGGTGATTTTAATTAAACTGCAGCACCCTAGCCGAGAGAGGCGGCCTTACACCTCTACTATCTGTAAGACTTATTAATCAAACTTTCTATAAAGGTCAGTAAATGCTGCTGAAATAGTTATCCTACAACCACGCTGCATTTCAGACAAATAACCTTGGCTGGCTTTAAATGTGTGAATAATATGGACAACTAGGCCAGTGCCGCCATCCTTGACAACGAGGACATATCCCTTAGAAGTCATGAATCACCCTGCAATCCGTAAAAACAAGATAGATCTCCTCGAGTTGATTCATATGCAACAAATTGGAACTAAACAAATAGACAAAATCGGACAAATTTTGGAGAATTTATGGCCCAGAACTTTTGGGGATGAAGCTCCCCTTAGTGTCGGAAACGTACAACATATCTCTCCCGAAGTCAGTCCAGTTCTTCCTCGCACTAAGGTTTATGTGGGTTTAAAATTAGACAATGAAAACTAATGTTTTTCATTAAAAAAAGTCCCCTAGTGAATAAGACGCGATATAGACACGATAGATCTGCACCAGTCGATTCATATGCACCAAATTTGGACTGAATCGGATCATCGATAAGGAAGTTCTGTCCTTAAAACTCTCTTCTATCTAAAAATCTCTCCTTAGTATGTAAAATATGAACTATTCAACTTAAAAACACAATGCATAAAAAGATAGAACTCCTTGAGTCGATTTATACGCATCATGTTCGGACTAAATCGGACCAACAGTTGCGAAATTACGGCCTGACAATTTTGGAGATAGAGCCCCCCCCCCATAATATCAGCAATATACAACCAAACTTTCTCAAAAACACTCCAGTTCTTCCTCGAAATAAGGTCTATGTGGGCCCAAAATTTGAAAATGAGCCATGATATGGTTATGGTGTTAACACAAAGAACTTTATCCCCAGCGGCGATGACGATCCATAATATCCCCGACTTTTTTAATCTGTGAGAATGGCTGCAGAGTTGGAGATGCCTCTAAGAAAGAACACGGATGTTCATCGCTCAACGAATAAATAAATGAATTCTTTGTTGGCGAAGAACACATTCCTCATTCCTTGTGCCTCGGTTTGATTATCTCCAACCATTTCTTTAGCTATTTTTCATGCTGTGGGATATGCCGAGTTTCAAGGCCAAGAGGCCAATAAGACCAAAATCCATCCCTCTTTCCTATTGTTTTAATGAATGTGCAAAAGAATTCACCCTTTATATTGACCTCTCCGTCTGGCAGATGGCTTCATAGCCTCGCACAGCTCTGCTGGGAGGGGAGATGATGCCTCGATGCAAGAAATACGAATCACAATCAGACCTCTAATAGATGCTGCTTTCCTCCGAGTCAGCCAAAGGATCCATTCTTTGCAATAAGTACGGCTCCGGTAGAGTTAGCAGGGGGAATTGAAGATATTGTCAGTAGAATATAAAGGCTCTCTAAGCTGATGAATACATCCACGTGAGTGAGGACGGGTCAATAACAGGCACAGGGAGGAATTTTTGACACTGTGGGCTGTGAATGGATTTTTCCACATTTTAAAGGAAGGTAGCGCAAATACTAGAGGATTGTTCTGATGCTGAAAAGGATGCAGATGTTGGCGCCGTCACATTCCTTTTCATGGGGGGGGGAAATACTGTTAAGCACTTAGAGCAAGCAGAACCTTGACTAAACTCCTAAAATCCTATTTTTTCTTTTACATCAGCATCACTGCAGAATTTGTGCAGCAACCAGTGCAGTAAATAGATCAATCGGCGCATTAAGGCCACGGTCAGGCAGGGTGCTATGGCGAAAATGCCATGCACAAAACAATCTCTCCCCCCTTTTTCTCTCATCACCAGCACACACACACTCACACACACACACACACACACACACACACACACTTACCGTACTTTCAGACCTGTTGTCTGGGCGACCATTCCTTGTTTAGCTACGTTGCCAGGGAAACGTAGCTGGGGAAAAACATACAGTTTGCTGAAAATGTTTAAAAATCCATCTGCTCGGCTGGAACCAGGAAGGAGTGATGCTGGACTCTGTTTGGTTTAATGCATCCAGAACATTCTATCGTCCAAAAGGAAAGAGATTTTATTGATTTGTCTTTCTTGTTATCAACATAAAAATGGAGCCATTATGTTGTAAGAAAGCCCAGTGATATTTTTATTGCAGCCCAGCTGAACCTTCTACTTATTATGCAGGAAGAAATGCGATAAAGATCCATCACAATTTGAATTTTCTTAGCAATGACACGTGTTTATACATCAAACAATTAATTATATCACTGAAAAACCGCCGTAAATCCTTCGCGTTAACTCAAAAACTATTTCACGGTTTGGTTGTATATTTTCTGACACTAGGGGGAGCTTTACTCCAAAATTGTCCGGCCACAATTTCGCAAGTGTTCGATGTATCGATTTAATCCAAATTTGGGGGATATGAATCGAGTTGAGGGGATCAATCTTGTTTAAATCCAGTTTTACTCAAGTAGTTCATTAGCTTTTTACGAAACACTGTTTTTCCGACATAACGTCTTCTTAACTGTTGGTTTTCATTGATCCACAGTTTTTTTATTTTTTTCATTGACACGTTCGCCAGGGCAAGATGCCGCAATGGGCGACCACCCATGTCACCCATAGCTAAATCCGCCACTGATCTGCAGAATAATTATCCCTCATAACCGATTGCCCCCGTTAATACTGCTAAATAGCAGGAATTTCCAAAAGCTTATAATCGCCTGTGATTACCGGAGAAAGGTTAAGACGGTTCAATCCCTTCAGCCCATTTTACAGGAAATACTACAAAGACTGGGAGAGGGGGTTGGTTGGTTGGTGGGTGGGGTGGTGGTGCTGGGGGGGGGGGGGGGGGGGGGGGGGGGGGGGGGGGGGGGGGGGGGGGGGGGGGGGGGGGGGGGGGGGGGGGGTGATCCTGCTTGTTAGGGACACCGAATGATCATATTGTTGATTTGGGGGAAGTAATGGCATGTTCTGCATCAAGAGTCATGGCATAACATCGTTGTAGTTGCGTTACCCAAGAGAACAGCAGCAGCTGGACGTCTGAGGCTGCAGACATGTCGCATATTGAGCAAGCCATTAAAAAATAAATAAGTAGAGAAAAACCAGCGTGGCCTAAATATCTTATCGCAGCCTGGTTTCCTCCCTTTTCACACAACCCTGATTCTGTCACATCTTCCCTGCTCCACTCCACCGCTTCCCCTCCCACCCACCTATCGCCACGTCTCACATTGTATGTCGAAGAATATACAGCGCAGTCCTTCAATATACTGTCACAAACACAATCTCTACTTTTTTTCACTCCAAGGATGAATTATTTATTCAGCGTGACAATTGCCTGTGAATTTGCCCTTTGCTGTAAGGTTCACCTGGTTGCGTGTTTCGGATTCGGGCCTGGCCCTGTTCCCCCTTGGCTCACCTGGTGCTGACGTGTTGCGAGCTACACTGACAGCAGCTATCAGAATCCGAACCGTCTGCACACGGACGGGACCTCCGTCTGAACCTCAGTGCTCCAACGCTCTTTTTTTTTTCTCCCCTTCTTTTTATTATCTTCCCACATTAGGCCCTCCTGTGGATTCTGCTAAGAGCAGGAGCAGAGGTGTCATCACGTGGCGTGATGCGGCAACGCAGCCCAGGACACATCAGCTTCCTTCTGGTTGCATCTGAGCGAGAAAGCTCTGTCAACACGCCCCAAACAAGGGGCTTGTCTCAAGGAGTCGAGGGAGACAGAGGAGGAGAGAAAGGAGGTGGAGGATGACAGAGGGGAGGAAGCAGCAGAAGTAGAGGTCATTGTGGGATCTGACAGCGGAGGGCAATGCCAAGCCTCATTTAGAATTCACTCTCTGAGAGGCAGCTGTTACATCTTTTATTGGGGGAACAAAAGAATGGTGTGCTACTTTCGTACGAGAGCAATTTTCTTAAGAGTAGCATCTAAAGAGACAAGAGGAAAAACAGGAGTTTATTTTAGGGGCGCTGCAACAGAAATGCTTTCACACAAAGACGGCCAACATGCAGCTCGTCGCTTTATATTTCTTTCTGCGGTGCAGCTTCTCACAGTGTCATTATTTGGGTCAGAGGCCACATCACTGGTAGAGCCAGGAGAGTTCTCTCCAACACTTTCAGACGAATCAATACCTCACATCCTGTTTGAACTCTGCAGTGGATAACTAAAAACGAAAAAAAAAAAACGAAAAAAAAAATCACACTCTGGCAGAGTTGTTTGATTTTCACAAATTAAACGTAGGGATCGCTCAGGCATAGATTTTAATTACTGTAAAAACAATATCTCAGATGAACACTCCAAAAAAGACATTAGCATAGAGCAGAGAAGGCATTTCTCGGAGTCTCGGAAAATTAAAATGGAAATTACAATTGCAGTCTCCCACATTTGGTCAGTGCCTGAGATCCAAAAATCTCATTATGATTTCCTTGCTTGGCATTCTAATACACTATGGGGGTAAATAATAGAACGGTCCACCTCTGTTTCAGAAGGCTCGTGGGCAAATTCATGTTAAAAGTTGTGCAGCTGTGCAGAGAATTAAGTTTTAAAGTGACAGGGAAGCAGAGGGAAGAGAATGAAGGAGGCGTTTTGCTCCAGTATCTCACACAAGGAGCCGCAACAAACTCCCGGCTGGATATCAGTGATAACGCCACAGTCAGTCACTTTATTCAGACTGAAGTTGAACCCGCCCAACACTGGCCAGTCTGCACGCCTAGATCTTTGACTGGATGAAGGCCAGCAGATGAAGCGTGTTCCGTCTTTGAATGAGCCGTTTAATAGAGGCTTTTTAATCTTGTTGCCGTCTCTTGGCAAGGCACTCTCCTTGGCTCACGTCTCTTGTTTAACAGTGGATGTTTCATCCTCTCACAGAAGAGCACTTCAGTGATTACACGAGTGCAATGCTTGCCACACGTCCTCTAATTATTTAAAAAACACATTTCACACTTCTTTCAACCTGTCGATGAAGCCAAAGGATGAGAAAAATATTAAAAGAGCAGCAATTTAGTATTCGACTCCAGAGAACTCCAGGCACAAAGATATCCCGTTTTCAGTTCAACACGTCATTCTTCCATGTTGGAAACCTAGCGCCCGTTATGCCTGGTTCTAAATAAGTCATTGTAGCCCGTGGCCTGAACCCGATCTGGTCGCTGCAGACAAATTCCTTCTGTCGAGCCTGAAGAGAGTTGACGTAGGGCTGTGGAATCTTAAGGTATGACATGATGACTGAACAGCAATGCGTTGTCTGGGAGGCGCCGCGACACCAGCAGGACAAAGTCGAGTGTGTCAGAAAAGAGAAGTTGGATTTAACGGCAACATTTTTCCACATTCAGCCCAAAATGTTGAAGCTAAATCTAAATGTTGAAGCTAAATCTAAATGTTGAAGCTAAATCTAAATGTTGGAGCTAAATCTAAATGTTGAATCTAAATCTAAATGTTGAAGCTAAATCTAAATGTTCTAGCTAAATCTTAATGTTGTAGCTAAATCTAAATGTTGAAGCTAAATCTAAATGTTGAATCTAAATCTAAATGTTGAATCAAAATCTAAATGTTGAAGCTAAATCTAAATGTTGAATCAAAATCTAAATGTTGAAGCTAAATCTAAATGTTGAATCAAAATCTAAATGTTGAATCAAAATCTAAATGTTGTAGCTAAATCTAAATGTTGAAGCTAAATGTTTCCAAAATCACACTGGCGTCAGCGGAAGTGCCAAAATAAAACCCACACAGCAAATGCGGCCCCTGTAGCACCAAGGCGGATTCTGGTCTAGTTCTGGACCAGTGCATAACTTGAGTTAGCGGTCCTGCTTCTCTGGAGAGACCTCCAGTTACCGTTAGCTTAGTTAGCTTAGCTCCGGCTCGTGGATGGTAAGAGCAGCAACAACAGAGTCCAGCTCAACACTGAAGCAGAGAACGTCACTTTATTTTAAAAGGGCAGAGAAAACATATGGTCTTTCACTCAGGTGACTTAATTAGCAACAAAAATACACTTTTGTACAGATCGGAAGTCTTGGCATGCCTCATATAGCTGTGGCTACACATGTACATTACAACGTACCTTCCATCTGGTTCCCCTTATGTCAACGGCAACATTACCCATCGGGCACCGCCGTAAAGCGCCAGGCTAGGTTCATAACACTTGCAATTACCCTGGCCACAAAAAACAGGTACATAAGAGCAACCAAAGGCTCCTGGGTAAAAAGCAGGAAGTGATGAGATGTTTGAGAAGCCTTAGTGAGTGAACATAATGTCTATCAGAAGAACTTGAAAGCATGTTATGAAACCAAGTAATTTCCACCATCCTTGATTTGTTGTTGAACCGTTCAATAAGGTTATATGTTGTTTTTTTTAAAACCACCTTGGCTCAAAAGGGGCAACGTTTACCGTGGTTATAAGTGAAGTCCAACCAACACAACACACAATCTGCAGTATCTGATTACATATATAATATGACTCCATGAAAAGTCATTTCCCAGTGAAAAACCTTCACTATTACATGACAAACTCATGAATAATTAGAATTACCCTCTAATCCAGAGAGGAATGGTTCAGTCCAGTAATCATGCCTCTAAGAAAGCGCTACAGATAATGTTGCAGGCTAATAATGACCTAGATATGTGGTTAATAAATGAAAAAGTCTCTCTGTGTGTTTTGTTTCTGGAATGATATTTCACTGCGGGGGTTCGTGAATTATGGGGTGATTAAGTCGTTTATGACATGTTGTGGCGCCTGCACTCGCCACAACACACAGAGCGGAAAAGTGTGATTATGTGTGAGCAGGTTCTGCCAGCAGTCGGTGACCAATCCAGGACACAGAAGCATTATGGGTCATCGATTTGAAACGGGATTGGAGGTAGTAAGAGACAGATCTGTGCAGCGACTCAAGCCGTTTGCTCATGGAACCCAACAAACCGGTGCCTCGTTCAGTGCAGACAAATAAAATTTGTTTTAGCAAAAGGTCTGTATTGAGGCGCTCTTATGCAAACTCGCTGCAAAAATGGCTAATTTCAAACAGTCAAGTAACACTGACTCCAGGGACGCCACTTGAGACCATTTATCCGCCTTTGTCCAATTCCAACTGGAATCACTAGAGACTTTAAAGAATTTTCGCTGAAGTATCTGTGTGACCTCCCTGTCGGTGGAAACTACCTTTCATAAGAGGTTACCTAACACCTATTCCTTTATCTACTTTCAGCCCGTTAATGGCTCCCTTTTCTTTTTTTTTCATCTTCAGCCAGCACATCCGCAATCATCTGCAGCTGCCATCGCCCGGCAAACACGTTTACAGAGCTTCAACGGAAAATGTACCGATGTATCTGGACTGATCCACAGTCCAATTCTCCCTAGAAGCCCCCCTCCCGCGGCTCCAGAACCTGATGTCCGGCTGTCCTTCGTGATTCTTGGACACAGCTAATCCGAGCCTAAGCCTAATATGAACCACTCTATCCCATCAAATGGTCCGATACCCAGTTGGCGCTCCTCTCATCTTCCTCCACGATATAGTATTTTGGAGAAGAGGTACAACCAGAATTATTTCCATCATGTAGCAGCAGAATCCCGGTCTCCTCAAGACCCGTATTGTTTCTGCTGCTGGAAAGAATCTCTGCAGGTACATTTAATTTATGTTTTCCTCATTAATGATTTATTTCAACCACCTGGAGCCCATCCACTGTTAATTACAATGATAATTTTTATGACCTGATCTACAAAATGGGTTTTGCACACTTTATTCGGCCTATCACACACACACACACACACACACACACACACACAGTGATTTGCATCAGTGCCCCTCCCACTCCTCGGTTAAATGAGAATATTGGCACACTTTGCTCAAATACAAAGTCAAATGAAGTTGGTGATGAGATCCAGGACTGGGGCAGAATAGTTAATTACCTAAAAGGCTGCATAACTGTCCCTCAGAAAGACAAGAGCTGCTGTTTGAATAGGAAGGTACTGTTGGTCCAGAAACACCTGACGGGCCTAAGAGGACATGATACATTTTGAAAAGTTGACTTTACTTTGAAATAAAACAAGTCTGGTAACTCACTGCCTGAAAATTCAAGAGTAAAGTAAATCATTCTATTGAAGTTGTTAAAGCTGAATTTGAATTTATTTATAATATAGCCCAGTGGCAGAATGTATATGCTAAAGAGGAAGGGGCCAAGGATAGCGCCCTGGGGGACACCACAGGACAAGAGAGACAAGGACGAGGAGGTTATTGAGAAAGTTCTACTTGATAAGTTAAAATCATAGTACATGAGGTATTACTACACACAATTATGTAACCATATACAACCAAATAAAATATAAGAAGGGTGAAATAGTTTGCTAAACAAATAAAAGTTTTACCAAAAGGTTGAACTAATCTAAATCCTAAAAAGGATTATTTTTCATGAATCAATCATTTTGTCTGATTGTTGTTTTTTTTTACTGTGAAAAACCTGTCTGAGCAAACAATGTTGTTTTAAGGTAACTTTGGAGGCACCGCTAAGAATGAATATAGACACATAAGATTATAATTTCATAAATGCCTCAAAGAAGCGAAATATGCAAAGTAGAAAAGAACGTTTTTCTTGGCGAAGACATTAAAGGCTTAAGGCATTATCTCGATCTCAGATACAGGACACAAAGACGGCACCGTGACAAAAAAAGCTAATTTAGTCTTTAGTGTTTGAGGACGCCAATACTAAGGTGGAGCCAGGGTTTAGAGGAGGTGATGAATGTTGAGCCGAGCCAAAGAAGACGCTGGTGAGCGTCTGAGGTGCCTCTGGATCATAGTGGGCCGAGACCATCCGATGTGGGAGTGGGGAGGTAGCTGGAGTCAGGCCGAACGTAATCCTTCAGGCGGAGGGAGAAGAGCGAGCGATTAGAGATAAAAGGCAAGATTTCAAAAAGCAAAGTTTTGCTGGATGAGACTAAACGTCTAGGATCTGGCAGCAGGCTGGAGTTGCGGGTCGGTCTTTATTGCTGAGAGGGTTGTAGATGGAATAGAGCTGGCAGCCTGACCCCCAGAGCACCTGACTCCACTCCTCAAACCAAGAGACTCTATGTTGGAGCTTCTGACTTGGAGGGGGGGGGGAACAGAAGCACAAGGAAAAAGATCCATTGTCAGGTCGTCTACTAAAGCCATAATAAAGAAAGGCTTCCACACATTAAGGGTCTCCTGGACATGAACATTCCTGATGTAGAGGTTTGAAAGTATACAGTCCGACTACCAAACTCTATTCTAGCTAATTGCTCGGTTCCCTCTGGTTTTAAACAATGTTTGTTTTATGATCAAGGTTGAGTTCCCACCTGCCCCACGAGGCGAAGGTTTGTTTACCGGCAGACGCAGTCATCCTGACGGGGCGCCGATTACAATTCCACAATATCTCGCCTTCAGTGCCAGCTTGTTAGGAACCGGAAACAAGCAACAACTGATTAGTCCCTTTATGTACTTACTATATACTTACTGGGCAATCTATGTACTGTATACCTGCCATTCTTTGCTGCAAAGCCCCCTCATTTTTAATGACATGTTTTCTTCTCAGCTTACACTTTGCTGAATGACAAAACCTCTGGACGTCCACAGGTTCAAAGGCAAAGCTGGTTAGCCTTCCTTATTTGCGCCTTCTCAGTAGGATGGGCGAGTTCAATCGCAAGTAATCAGAGAAATGTCCGCCTTTCGTTTTGTTTTGCCTCAACAAAGGCTCAGCAGAGAAGGGAGGAACTATCGCTGTTAATTATGAAACCCACAAGTTTTGATTTGTGTGAAAAATCTCTGTTAATAGAGAGGTGCTATTATCACCCACCCACAGTCTTCCAAGAATTAATTAATTCTCTTAATCTCTTTGAATCGGTGGTGAAAAGTCACGTGGAACACCCTGTGGATAACAGCGACACTCATTCTCACATGGCGGGGATGTTGCGGCTGGGAAATAGTCGAACTCGGAAATGTTGTAAGGTTGTGTTGTGGATGCTGGAGCAGAAATTGCTGCATGTCAGGGTGTGAGATTGCGGTGGACTGAAAATTTCCAGAGGGCACATCTCAGATATGTTTCATATTTCAGTCCGACAGTAAATCATAATTTAGTGGTAAGCAGCATCACTGGTGTAAGCATTCATTTTCCTCCGTGGTGCCGGAGAATGAAATATGCTCCTGAAAATGGAGCTGAAAAGAAATTATTCATGAAAAATGGAAATCAAGGGGTTAATTTGATAATATTTCTCTGACCCTGGCGAGCAGACGACGCAACAATACATCATCCTCAGCACCTTGAATCCTCTGTTAGGTCAGAGAAACAGAGAGGAGAATCGGGATTTCCGTTGCACATAATAGAGGATTTACATTTGTCAGCGGCCGGATAAGAAGATTATGTTTGGTGATTAGATTTCACTCGAGTAGTGTCAACTGCCTCCGCCATCATTTTGGAGAAAAAAGTAGGTTAGTATGTGTGAACTCTGGAGAGACGAGGAGCTCACAAAGAGGTAGAGGAGACTGCATCTCGTGTCCTTGCAGCAGGGTGTGCTCTTGCTGCCGGTTTGCAGAGTCATGCAGAGACATACATGACTCACGTATGTCTCTGCAGTCGCCTCAATAACACCATTGTGGCGAGAAAGTTCTTGAGCGGCGGCCCCTTAGAGTCCATACTGTCCCCTGATGCAGAGCAAATGTTGCTTGGTAACTATAAAGGCAACCGCATGTGAGAGAGAGGTAAACGAGATTGGAAGTGAAACGATTTATGTAAAACATGCTGTTAAGTGGCTTAAGTCTTTCTTTGTGGAGGACCATACCGATGAGACCCGACTGAGCTGTTACTTAGCTACCGGAGAACCAACACCGGCGAAGACAGAAAAGATTCTTCTACAAGAACATCGCTCTGGGATGTCAAAGTCGGTCGGTTAGTTGTAGTTAGTAGTGATGGACATAGAAGTAGCAGTAGTAGATTTTTCTCAAGCAAATGTGAGGTGTTTTACTTCATCAACACCTGCGTTTTTTTTTACGAAAGCTGTAGTTGCTACCCACTGTTAAGATGAGAATTGTTCATACCCTCACCGTCGGTGAAAATCAAACATCTCCCAATTATGTTGTGCCTATAATAGTTTATGTTCTTGAGTCCTTGTGTAGTGGCGTGAGTATAAGGGCAAAGCATAAGAAAATGAAGAGGAAGATTTTTGCTTTTTTGAATAAAACTAGTAGAAGTTGTTGGAGACAACAAGGCTTTGACTCATATTACATACTTACTTTGTTTTCCCTGTTTTTGTTAGTGTGTGTCTGATATTTTGAAATTGTGACTGCTTTAGTGGGTATAAGTCCCAGAATGCTTAAGTCTGCCGCCATCTTTAAATCTCAGGCCTAAGATCTTACTCCTGCCACATGTGGACAAAGTTTTTCACAAACAAATGTGTTTGTGAGTGTGTGTGTGTGTGTGTGTGTGTGTGTGTGTGTGTGTGTGTGTGTGTGTGTGTGTGTGTGTGTGTGTGTTCCTATATCCTTGATTAAGCAAATGGCTTCAATATCTTACTCCAGCCAAGTACCCAAAGTTGGCAGCCATGCCTTTCTTTAACGTTCACTGGCCAAAGCAACAAAGACTCAGTCATCCTGTTCATTTAAGACAAGATCAAGGGAGGGATTGAGGCAAACTTCAGCTAAAGTCTTATTTGACTCCAAATGTTGGCTCTCAATCAAAGAGGTTTAACAACTTTTACCACAACCGCTCTCAGTGGATTCTGCTTTTCTGTTACTTTTTCCCCCCCATAGTCCAGATCATATTGAAAACAGCTGAAAAAAATGACCAAATGCAAAAGGAATACTTTCCATAAATTGGCCAAGGAGATCGGTATGAATTTAAGATGTGATCGCAAATTGGATCACATCAAGGAGTGAGGCATTTCAAGGCTATACGAGAAAATAGGCCGTATATTCACACACTAGTTGAGTCACTACAGTTAACACCTTCTAAAAATGATTCACCCCAGAGGAAAACAAGCAATCAGAAACACTTAGCGATAGCGAGAGTGCCTTAAAAAAGCCCGACTAAACACGAAACACATTTAGAATGACATTCAGAAGCAAACTGAATGCTATTATGGCTAG
Source organism: Lophius piscatorius (assembly GCA_009660295.1). NCBI lineage: Eukaryota > Metazoa > Chordata > Actinopteri > Lophiiformes > Lophiidae > Lophius > Lophius piscatorius. The sequence continues at coordinate 97,331 of VRLP01001747.1, read as the reverse complement.
CATGATCACGGGGCAAGAAAGTTACCAAGGAAAGCTGGGAGAGCATTTTCTTTAAGCAATAAGGAGGCTACTTTAGCCGTTAGTTTAACCTAAACAATGAGGATATTCATGAAAACTTGTTGGCGTATTCCTGCGGACAGACTAGTAGCACAGGATTTGCTTATTTAGATAAGTACGGTTATTATTCACTGATATAAATATTTAACACGCCACTTGAAACAAGGAAACCCGCCTCATTCTATTACTTCCACTATGGGATCTGATCTTAGAGCATAAGGCTGACTTCATAGAAAGAGCTAAGTAGAGTCAATATTTATATACACATAATATATATACCTTGATGCCAGGGACAACGGCGTAGCTCTACTTTTATTTTGAAAGTCAGTGTATCCATGTTGTTTAGTTGCCTTTTCACGTCCTTTAATTGTCTGTCATCTGTTTTGCTTTACTGGTTGATCTGTTTTTGTCCCCAATGTTCCCAGTTCCCATACTTTCCCTCTCCTACTGTACTCATCATTTCCCCACTCCATCATCATCATCTTCATCTGTGTCCTCCTGTCAGCTGTGTCTCATTGACTCTATATGTTTGTGGTTTTCTGTCCTCTGAGTCCCTTCATTCGTGATTTAGTTTTCCCCTGATAACTTTTCTAGTTCAAACCTTGTTGGTTAATTTGTTTTTTTTTCCCCCTTTCTATTTGCGTTGGGTTTGGATTTTGGACTTCATTAAAGCCCTTCAACTATGTTCAGCCTCCTGTCTTCTCTGGTCCACAATCTGGTTCTGCTAAAACCCTAAAACAAACAGTATTTCATGCTGTGGGTGATTAAAAAGAGCTTTCACTGGTGCTTTTCAGTCATTCTCAGACAGCAACCAGAGCAGAATGACTGATTGGACTGATGGAGGGACACTTTGTTTGACATCATTGTGCAGGAAAACATATCCAGAACTTCAATAACCCGATCCAATCCTCTAAAACTATGCGGAGAAGCCATCCGTCATTGATGCGCTCCGTTCATTAGTCGATACACCAACGGAGAAAAAGCAATGCTGAAATGTAGAATGCAATCCGTGAGGGTGCCAGAGGCTTCTGAGGTGAGGAGAGAAGCATCACCTCGCCATCTTGACAAACGGGTTCAAAGGTCATTACGACAGTTTTTTTTCACTTAGCATCAACTTCACCAAAGCTGTTGCTATTAAGGCCATACGCAAAATAATTATGATTATAATCATAATCATCATCATCATGGTGACTAATCTGACCCAAATTCATTCAGTCACAAGAGTTTAGATTGGGAGTTTCCAGCATACGCTCTGATTAAATCACATTATTACATACATTAATATTAACCAATGACTTTTCCACAAAACACATCAAACATATTTAATGTGGTTCACTGTGGTCCAAAAATGATGAAGGTGGAGCTTCGGTCGCGCCACAAAATTGTCAGCTGAGCATCAGGGGAATGTTAAACCTTCATTTTATTTTTTTTGCTACACCGCCAGAGGCAAATAAACGATTTGGTAGCGTTTCAAAATTATTATTTCATAAATCATGTCAATTCAGTCGCTCCAACCATCACTCAAAATACCAGATTTAGAATTTCAATGTCAAAAGCTGAAAACATCGGAACATGATTCCAATAATAATAATAATTAGCATTATTTTAAATATTTATAGACACTTTATATGTATGTGCAGAATTAACATTGTCGGTCCAAATATTTTTACCTCCTCTTTAGCGTTTGTATTTATATCGCCTTGCTTATTTTTTATATCTCCTCCGACTGCATTTGCATCAAACTAGTCGATATTGTTTCCCCTTATTTTTACCTCACTATCGAAAAGTAGGGTTGTATGTTGGTGCACACTGGATTTATGCCACGCCCTCTTTTGACTGGGATTCAAAGCCTAGACCCCGTTGTGGGACTAATAAAAGTATATCTTATCTTATTTATAAAACACCTTAAAAATAAGTGATTACAAATAAGTGCTTTGACAGACAAAGCTAAGGCCAAAAACTCAGAAGGGTAGAATAAGAGCACAAAACCCAAACCACAAGGCAAATAAACGAAAGACAGAAAATAAAATGCTTATTCTTCTTTGTCTTTGGGTTGTTCCATTTCTGTTTCCAGCTAAAGTTATTACCGGTACCCTGCCGGCTAATAGTACCAGTGACGGTATTTGTTAACCCGGCCCGGTTTGGAAATCAGTTTCATAATACGCATAATAATTTTGGAATATTTTTTATGCCCTTCCTGACGCAACTCTCCCCACAAAAGATGATTAAAAGACGCTCGGCGGATGGTATGGAACTAAAAAACGTTGAACGGTAGAAATTATGGTCAATAAATGCAACAAAAAATAGAATAAAGACAGTAAAGCAGTAAAAAGGGTAACAGACGCTACATATTTTTCTGCGCTATATAGAAAATAAAATAAAATAATTAAATATTAGGCCCCCCCTTATATGATGTTAGAGGAAACACTGAAGTTAATCGGGTTATTCGAGGAATCGTTTCAGCCCTCGTCACAATTAGTAGCTTCACAGTCTGGGGTGTCACACTGATATCAGCTGGGCTCATCAGCCGAAGCAAAGGGGTCCAATATCACGGTGACAGAGCCTCATCATTAGCCTAGCATCCTGCTGTGGACATTTGTGTGAAGTGCGATTCTCTCCTTTCATTGAGGTCCTTCATGGTGCTGAGTGGCACATGTGCGCCGCCTCCCCATCTCTGTCAAGTCTGTACAGATCCGTCAACTTCATCAGTCTCAGTCTCGTCGCCCACCGACACCAAAGTCCAGACTCCAAGGGGCGTATGTGGAAGCTAACCCATCACTTTAAGCCACAAAGGTGTTTCACCGGGAAAACAAATTGATGTGCTGTCAACTGAAGTGAATCAAAGTCGGTGACATGGCTGTAGTGGAACACTCAGTTACCAATTAAATATTAGCTCATGTTCAAAAATATAATGCATGACTCCATTAACAATGGTTTTAGTTCTCGCATAAACTTCTGACATAATGGCTACCTAAGCAGCCTGCAGTCAAATACTGTGTCCCCCTTACGGATGGAACACCTGGTTAAAATAGCAGCAATGATTGTAGATAGTGGAGTTCCATCTTTCCTGTCGATCCACAGTGTAGCTTCAAATACACAGGTACTTAACGAGCCCTGACAGAGTTTACTTTCATTCAAATCCTGTTGTTGAGCATCTCTCACACCTGACTGCCTCGGTCTCGTCCTAAATGAGCAGACAGCAACATCTGGAGTCTTGCGGAAAGTGAAAGCTCTGAGGACCGAGAGAGGAGGCAGAGCAAGCCTCCTTCGGCACACGTGCACCGCCGTACGTGAGCGAAACACATCTGAGGTCATTAAAAGATAAAGCCGCCTCTGTCTGAAAAGATGTACCGATCACAACCCATCCTTGTCACTGTCTGATGAGATTTCTCTCTGCTCCCAAATTAAACTGATCATCAGTACTCAGGACAAATGTGAAGTCCTTTAAAAAAAGAATTGCTCTCAGACAAACAGGATATTAGAATGCACCACTACTAAGACAGTATTATGCAACGGCACAGGGTCAGAATAACACTTCATTATTGGTTCAGATGGAGCAAACTGTTGAGATCGCAAATATGGTTCAAAGGACCAGCCAGCAGGAAGAGATAAGGAGTTCTTTGTCTTTAAAGTGCAATACAATTGGAATGAAAGGGTCATTAAAAGGTTATCTGCTCTTTGTGTTGGATGCCAAAATGCAATACAGACAATATCGTCTTGTCTTAGATGTCCAATTGTCTCCAAGTAAACGCTTTTAAAGTTATGAGACGTGACAGCCTATTGAAGAATACACACAAGCAAAGAAACGTGTTCCATATCATCGAAATGTCAATTCAGAATTGGAGATTTTGGGAAATTGGGTAGATCCAGAATATCTGCCATTTAACGGAAATAAGTTAAGGGTTAAAACCTTCACTGCTCACTTTACTGAAATACAATTCAACATTGACAGAAAATACAGACTCATTTCAAAAAAGATTACCAATATGGGCCACACTCCAAGTTGCTACCAATGGTTGTTCCATTGATGGGTGGATGATGGCGTTAATGGTTTCCACTCCTGATGAGCAGGTGGCGCATTGCATGGCAGCCTTTATGATCAGTGTATGAATGTCTGTGTGAATGGGTGAATGCTGACTTGCATTGTGGAGCACTTTGGGGTCGAGCAAATTAGAAAAGCGCTACGTCAGTACAGTCCATTTACCATTTATTCCAAATGTGGTTTATATTGGTCAGAACATTGGGGTCAATGCTAAACCAGCAACTTAAGCGATAGAGTCAAGATGAGAGTGTTGCTGATTGGCTCATCTAACTCCCCCAGAAGAAGAAAATGTCAGAGTAATCCCTTAAAATAGCCTCCCAGTGATGAAAACAGTGCTAATTTCAAAGGAGGTGGTCCGTATGAGAACTCCAAACTATGAACCACTGAATGCTGCACAAAAGTGTTTATGGTTCTCTGTCACTTAAATGCCATGGTTTATTTATATCTTAATCATAACCTGGCGCGTGTGCATTGGTGTGTGTGTGTGTTTGTGTGTGCATGCCAGAGTGACAGCCAATTAATTCAGCTCTTGGGGACTCAAGGAAGGGAAACAGTGACTCTCAGGCTGCATTAGTCATGCAGGGTGGCAGCACTGGCATCAGGGAGCGCTCATACACTTTAAAGGTGACTCTCTGTGTGTGTCTGTGTGTGTGTGTGTGTGTGTGTGTGTGTGTGTGTGCCCACATTTGTTTGCCTCTTCTGCTATCCTGTCATCCCTCCCTCACCCATGGGGGCCCAGCATGAAACAGCCTCATGACTTAAGGATACCGTCAGTGGCGTTGAGTGCAGCCTCCATCCAGTGTCTAACTTCCAACAAAGCATTTAACAAGCACAACAGCGCTCAGTGCTAACAGCTCACTCAAAGACTTAGCGCGGCGTTTACCCCCTACAAGCACACACGCAAACAGCTTTATTATGGTTGATGTAGCGCCGACTCCAGGGGGATGTGAGGTAAGAGGTTTTTCTGTTTCTTAAAAAAAAGGGGTGCAGAAAAGCACCATCGAGCTCTAATGATCACGGTGAAGTGGGTCACAGGGCTTGTGTACGCGTAATTAAAAACTTGACAAGTCTACTCGCGAGGATGTTCGTAGAGGTGTGTTAAAGTGAAGGACAAACACACACTCTTTACCCTGGCCATTGGATATATTTCATCCTCATTATCCATCAGTTCTGACCACGAACAGCCTGTGGAACAGCTTGAAATGCTCTATATTTGATTCCACAGCCAGTCGTAGCATCTCATTTTTACGACCCTCTGTGTGTGATAGTCACCAAACTGTGCGGCGTCAGAGCAGCTGCTTTATGTTCAAGAGTCCAGAGTGAGGGCATAGACGCACGTCTGTCATACGAATACACCGAACAACTGAGTCACGTGGAATATTTGTTGGTGCGTCTTCCACCTGTGTATTCACACCTGAATGCGTGCACAGCCTCAACTGTGCCTATGTATATTAGATTATGTGGAATAAGTGACCTTCCTTCTTTTCCCAAGCTATTTTCTTATCACGCTAATAAGTTAATGTTATTTATCATACCTGCGTTCCTATTGTTATTCTTGTTGAAGTAGTTTAAGTTGCTCACGGACCTTTGCTTCAGTGCGATTTTAATTCCTGCGTGTTGTTGTGTTACAGGAGACGATGGTGCGCCAACATTAATTGCTAAACTAGAGTCAAGAGGCTAATGTGAACCTTGAGAAAGTGAGGCTGGATGTGTTTACTGTCTCGCTGTGTTTGCATTAATTAAAGCTCGAGTCTTACATAAACCTGCATATTAGCCGGCGTTAGTAGAAAGTAGTCCCCCTCAAGAAATCACTGTCATCTAAAATAAGGCTGCTGTCATGAATTGATTATAAGTTGTGAGTAATTACCTCATCGTGTGTTAATATTATACCCATCCTTCAAACATGTGTAACCATCATTAGGGATCATTAGGTGCTAAAGTCTACATTGATAATGCCGAGTCGCAAGTTCCTTATTCCTCAATAAATGGTGTTTCATTAATAAAAAAAGTTTGCCTTTTGTGAGAATCCATCATGTTGGGATGTCTCCGTGAGAAACGAGTGATGAGCAGGACCAGAAGGTTGCTGGTGTGCTGCCTCAGCTGGTGCTCGGCTTATAAAGGGCCATTAGCCAAGGTCTGCAGCTGACAGATGAAGGTCCCCTAATGGTGCCGGATCATGCTGTGATTTACAATCATTTTATTTAACCAGAGAGAGATTAATTATCGCCGGCAAATTGACAGGTCCAAAGGGGTTGAGGAGGTTTCTGACTGACATTGCCATTCCTCACGGAGCGTCCTGCCGGAGAGCATCGCTCCTGACCTTGTGACGCCAGGCTTGTTGGCTACTCCGCCGTCTTTCTCTCTCGTAACCATCCTTTACTCTATGCAGGGGTGTTTCTCAACCTTTGGGCAGCTCGAAGCCTGGCGTTGGCTGTCAGAACGCAGCAGAAATGTATCCTTCGGGTAGCCTTAGCTTATATTTTTGACCGTGAAAGAGTTAGTGACGGAGTGTAATGGGAAAACAAGCCTCGCCCAAAGCAACAGAAGAGCCGTGATTTCAGTCTTTCTAGCCCTCTTGTTTTACTGCTGCCCTGCGGATATCATGGGCCACTTTTTCACATCTACAGTACGGCCTCTTGTTTTGGTTTCTGTCATGTTCTTTGCTTTGGCTCGCTAGAGTGTGATCCTTCATGTGGGCCACAAGCTTGGATCCGTCATTTCTTTTTGTGGCGCACATTAAACAATAGGATGCAAAATTTATTTTCGGCTTGGGGGTGGACAAAGAGCCATAATGCCATAACTTTTGACTGTAAAGTAATAAAAGCCCTCACAGTTGGCATCGTGGGATGTCAGCCAAACCCAACAACTAACTGAATATTGAGAGTGGAGAAGCCTTCATGTTGACATTGCTCCAGTTTAGCCGATTTTGAAATGTCTGGCGGAAAAACTTCCCAATAGAATATTGTCCAACATTTTAGTCTTATTCAGATATTCTCCTTCTTGACATCATTTGACCAAACAGTTTTGCTTCTATCATACCTGTAGGCTAGATATGATGTTAGCAGCTTCTACTGGACACAGCTACGTAAAAAAAACAACCTCTGACGCTCATTTATTACAACATACCCCTCTAATCTGGTTTTGTTCAATATAAATTTTGGTTTTACCCCGAGATGAAGTTTGACTCGTCATTTCCCCAATTCCGATTTCCGTGCTAAGCTAACAAACAACTGCCTCCAACTACATAGCTCTGACACGTGCAAACATCAGACGTGACATTTTCTTGGTAATAAAGCAAATTATTATGTTGAACCTTAATTTTGGGGTTGTATAGTAGTGGAATGGGTAGCATAGTTCCCTCACAGCAAGAAGGTTCTGGGTTTAAATCCACCTCAACCCTTGGGCCTTTATGTTTGGCTGTTCTGCCCGTGTTTGCGTGGCACCGGGCTCTCCTGCTTCTTCCCACAGGTCTAAAACAGGAAGTTCAGGTGAACTGATGACTCTAGATTGTCCGTGAGAATAAATAGTTGTTGGTCTATAAGCATTGGTCCTGTGATGACATAGCAGGTAAAGTCATCTGGAATAGACTGCTGCTTAACCGCAACCCCAAATAGAATAAGGAAAAAACCCATGGATGGATGGATAGACCTTCAGTTTTAAGGAGCTATTCCAAAATCCAATTTAGAAAAATTGCTTTATGTTTGGGCAGGAAATACAAAACAGAAATCTAATTCCCCTGTTTGGATTATTATACGGACTCAGAAATCAGATCAGTTGAATTCCCAAAGAAAAGATCACAATAGTTTCAGATAAGGGAACAACACCTTCTTCTTCTAGGAAGGCCTCTAGATCTGAAGCAGACCTGAGCTCATTGTCCACCGTGATGGAAAATATTTGTGATCTGCTATTGTGTATAGTAAAATCTGAAAATCCATCCATTAATGTAACTGCTGGTGTTACAGCCTATTCCAGACGATTTTGGGTGAGAGGCGGGACTAGAGTGTGGATAACCGACCAAAGCCCAACAATTCCTGTCAGAACCCGACGGGCCAGAATGGGTTTTTTGACAAATATATCAAAGTTATGTCCATGATGGGTTCGGGTCACGTCAGTGACAGCCAAAGCCTGGTTCAGTCCCGATAGCCGGTCCGTCATTATGCTTTTAAGATGTCTTACTAAAAACCCTGTGCAACAATGAATACAAAATAAAGGATCTCTCTTAGTTTGTGGGCCGACTCCTCTCATTTTTCAGCATTGGAGGATGTTTTTTACGTCTCCTGAACGCAGCATAGACTATTTGTTACATTTCAAACGGTTAATTTACATTTAGTAGCCTAACTTAAACCATGGGGGACGTCAGGCAAAACTTGTATTTTGAAAAGTTCAAAACTGCTGGTAACCATGGAGGGAAATCAACAGTTTGGAGGAACTTTGACTTTGTTTTGGGTGTCTTATCTATCACCAATGGTAGAACTCCAGGTTCTGAACATTTGTAACCACTGATGACAGTGTGTATTGTTTCTGTTTCAGTTGTTAAAGCACCAAAACATAGAGCCACATACTTTCATGGTCATTTACACTGCTGACATGAGTAATCAGGGTAAACAAACAAGCAGTAACCATGGCAACAAGTCACCACTTCAGATAGTATTAACTGTGTTGGACTCCCGGAAGAGCCCTTGTGGCAATCACTCATGGATCTCTACTTAAATCGACGTCTGTGCTCTAGATCAAGGCCAACTGGTTTGGGCTGTCGAGAAAAAAAAGTCATCTTCTTGAATTGAGGTTCGCATGCTTTCAGGTGAAAATCCTTTTATAGTGCGATAAAATCGATAAAAGCGTTTTGTAAGAGAAAGCGAAACAAACAACTAAGAGAAACAACGCCTGCGGGGTTTTGGAACGGGTCGGGCTTGGACAGGAAAATGCAAAACGTCCCGGGGCCAACACACAGAGAGAGACAAACTACCATTCAACTTTTCACCTTGAAGGCAATTAAAAGCCACCAATTCATCAATCGCATGTCTGCTGAGGGCGGGCCGCACAAACACAGGGCTATCATGCAAACTCCACACTTTGAATTACCCCGAGGGCGTGGATTTGAGCCCAGAAAATTCTTGCTGTGAGGCAACTGTGCAACCCAGCGCAGCGTTCAAGTACAGGGTAAGTATTTCACTATAAGGTTTGTGGTTTTTTTTAATATATGAAGCTTTTAGATGATGAAGAGTCAGGAAGAATGTTCCTTTTTCACCCTCGGACCATTGTTGGATTTCATCATCGTTCATCATCATCCATCACGCCACTTCTTTTCACGTATGCTCAGTCTTAATTTCCTGCCATCATGCTCCGGGTCTTTCAATGAAAATATCAGCGGCTCTCATCAGTCCAAACGAAGGGCGACAGATCGTCATTGTTAGCCTATCCTCATTTTCTTTCATGGTGGTGGTGCTGGGATGTGATCCCCCCACCTCCACCTCCCACCTCCACTGCACCAACTTCACAGAATCAAAAACGTCCTAATTCATCTACCGCCCACCACCAGCAGCACCAGTTTCCAGACTCCAAGGGGAGACACACACATGAGATATTTAAGATTTGAGATTATCTATCTCCTCCTCGGGGCAGATAGCCTTCAGTCACAATCTCCCTGAAGATTCTACGTGCCAAATACTTTCTGACAGGCTAAATAATGCATATCATCTGTTGTAATAAACATTCATCTCGTCTCCCCTGATTGATTTTTGCTTTACTTTGTTGGCAGGGAGAACCGCGTTCAGGAAAGCCAGTTAACACTGGTGCTGTCACCTTCCCATCCATCTCCGACCAAATAAATCATACAAACACTATTTGGCACATTATCTGTCACAAGTATGAGCGCAGCAGGACTCTGACTCAGAAACTCTCTTTTGAGGAGGAGTATGAAAAACAGCTTTGCGGTCTCTTTGTTGTTGAAGCACAGTTAAAGCGTCGGGCTCCGCAATGGGAGATGATTCGCTTCATGGCTGTTATCGGGATGCTATTCCTAAAGGAGAGAGGATTCCTCATGTTTGGGAATGAATTAGCTTCCACAGGAATAAAAAAGTAATCCTCTGCACCTACATTTGACAACACACCCCTTCTCCTACAAGTCTCCCCCTCTTTTTCTCGGTTCCCCACCCCTCACCTTGGTCTAGCTGGACTCATCCATCTCTGTTCACTGCCTGACGTAGCTAAGAAGCTCACCTATGGCACCCTCCCCTGGCACAACCACTTGCACCTTGCAGACTGAGGATCACAATGAAGGACAAGGTGCTAATGATTTCCATTCAGCTTAGCCTCCAGGCTCACGCATACGTCCCAGATAAATCCAAAGATTTATGGCATCAACATTTCAGTGTGGGATGAGTGGGGCGAGGGCAGTGAGCATGGACAGGGAGTGTCATGCAGGAGCCATGACTGTACTTCAATAATCCTTTGGCGCTCCTACCACCAGCCCACATTACAGATGGAAATCACTGAGGGGATTAGAAGAGCGAATCAGCTCCACTCGGTTGAAGATGCCGCTCATCATCAGGAGTCTCCGCCCCATGCCTCCCTTCATTTCTCTCTCATTGACACCCTTGTATCACCCCTTCCACCGCCACCACTACGCTTCATCTAAAGTTAGTGCTTTAAAAAGGAGAGATCACACCATTCCAAAGTGCCAGCATGGGAATAATTAGCAGGCAGGTGTGGAAAATTGCTCTTTCCATTATGAGGGTTATTTATATATAACCCTCTTGTGTAGCTGGACGTGCTTCCTCGCTGTCACCCAGTCAATTCTCAAGGCTCTTTTTCTCTTTCTCTGGCTTTCGCATTCATCAAATTGTCTAAAACAGAACGGAGGGGCCCATAATTCAGCGCCGTAAAATATGAAGATGAAGCCTGTTGCTGAGAAAATCTGACATCAGCTCAGTTGCCAGATCAGACTGAGAAATCAGCAACTCCCAATCCAATTACATTAATCAGCCATAGAAAATTCACACTGAAGGTTGATGAACAATCTTTAATGCCAAATTAGATTGATCGGCAGATTATGATTGAAGTCGGTAGCGGCTGTAGCTACTAGTCTGATGAGATAATCTTGTTGGGCTAACCCTCTCACTGTGATCATGACAGGCATAATCATTCATATTCTTCCTATATGTTAAGCTTTGCTCGTTACATAATCCCATTCACTCAAAACATCTCTGCGACTCGGGAGGGAGGGGTGGAAATCAGGCGAGAAAGGATGACAGGGGGAAGATGTGAGGAGTCCGCCATCATTTCCATGGAAGTTCACTGACTTCACGGGCGCCGAAGACACTGAAGGTCACGCAATTTGTAAAGATCACTCATTGGAAGTAGCCTTGCATGATTCGGTGATGTCCACGCAACTTCATAAAAGCCCTGGCTGTGCAGCGCGTTTAATTCAGTCTGCAAGGTCAAAGAGGTCAGTGGACAAAGTGTTGCTCATCTCCACTGAACAGCCACATGCTGCTCGACACGTAACGCAGAGCGCTACTGCTCTCTACTGACTGCCGGAGGACGCTGACAGCTCCTCTAGAGGTTTACTTTATAAATGGAGAAATGTCAATACCAGGACATGACCAGTGAGACATTCTTTGGTTTCACACCAGAGACACTTTTGAACTTATTCCTTCCCAATGGAGGCGGTTTAGAGAGGTGGCTGCTGAGCTGGGGATACTATCACATGGGGTCTTAGCCCGTATCATGAGGGATGTAATCCCCAGTTAACTGAGCGAGGCCTTATTACAAGATACACATCTTCATCCTCACAGTAAATATCGCTTTGATGGTTGACCACTGCTGTGAAATCCCTTATTTAGACAACTGTCTAGCTCCAGAAGGATCTATGTCTTGACAGTTGGCGGTAAATAATTGTATTAGTTCTAAAGCCTTATTAATTTGATCAGGACAAATGAAGACTTTCCTATATTAATTATAAAATAGCTCTTAATATTCGGTTATAGCCACATCATGACTGAAGCCCTAATTAAGGATGCAGCGTTGTCTCCATCTGGTGGTAGCTTGTAAAATTACACATTGGGCTCATTATGTCAATTCAGCCACAACCGTGTTAAAAATAATAATAAAAGTAATTGGTACTTTATTCATCCAAAGGAAAATTCTTCCTTTTCATTGGACCTGTCCCAGAGGGAGCAGTGGGTAGAGTTTGGAACATCTTGGGACTTGAACCGGCCACCTTCTGATCCTCTGATTGGAAGACGTCTGCACTACCCACTGAGCTACAGCCGCCTCTAGATCATAAGTTATCATAGTTCTGTGTGTGGTAAAAAATGGACTGGGGTTGTAGCTATTTAAATACCATGAATGTTCTATAATAAAATTAAAAAAAACATCATGTAAAGATGTTATCGCGGGCCGAACGTGAACATCCATCTGTCCTTGTGAGTGTTTATCTACTGCTGACAGCTCTATAAGTCCCCCAGTGCTCAAATGTCTGGGAGCCTTTCTTCTTCTTTTGATGGACCGAGTCTATACAGTCCATTCCGCGTTTGCCTATCTGCCATATGGTGTGCTGCTGCAAGAAAATGGCTCATTTGAAACGGTGTCTTTTAGCCTGTCATACATGAAAGACTACCCACAAATGGCCTACTTAAACAACCCCCCCCTCTGCACCACTAATGAACACTAGACTCATTTCATCTCAATGTGGAAAGAAGACAAAAGTGAACTCTGACCGGAGATACAAATATAAAATATATTGATTGAAAAATGATCAATACTTTTATCTGAATTTAGTTCAAGAGTAAAATCCCTGAAATCAATATGCTGAAGTGGTTTTATCCGCATAATTTACTTAAGAAGACTCAGATGAAGAGTAAAAGCACACATTAAGCAGCAAAATGAGCTCATTGTGAGGTTATATTATTATTCCAATCAGCCAAAACATTATGACCACCTGCCTGCTCTGATCTGATCTGACCTTTGGCGGTTTGCTATGCTGTGCTCCTGGCACCAAAACATGAGCAGCAGCTCCTTAATGTCCTGAAATTTGTGCGATGGGGCCTCAATAAAGTGGACGCCTTTGTCCAGCACATACCAGAGACGCTGGATTGGGTTAAGGTCTATGGAACTGGAGGGCCATTCAATACTTGAAATTCATAGTTATGTTCCTTAAAGCATTCCTGAACCATTTTGTAGGGGTTTTATGGCGCACACGTCCCCGACCAACCATATGATGCAAGAGAAAACACGATTCATCAGAAAAGCCCATCTTCTTCCATTGCTCATGGGTCCACTGTCGATACTGATGTGCCCCCTGTCCGCACTTTCATCGGTGGACAGGGTTCAGCATGGACACTTTAATGGGTACACAGCCCCATTGACAGAAAGAGGTGATGCACTCACATCTCTCATGAACTTTTTCAACGAGCAGCTCTTCCGTGGAACTAGATCCTCTCTCCTCATGCACAACAAGGAGCCGTTGACATCCACGACCCTGTCCCTGCTTTACCGGTTGTCCACCATTGCACCACTAAGGTACTAACCACTGCAGACCGGGAATACTCAACAACACATTCGGTTCTGGAGATGCTCTGACACAGCCGCCGAGTAACCCCCCCTTGTGCCGATATCAAAGTCACTCAGATCTTAACTCGTGCTCATTTTTTTCCTACATATCAACTCCAACGATAAAATGCTCACTTGCTGCCTAGAATTCTGCACCCGCTGACAGCATGCCGCCGTAACAATATTCATTGATTTTCTGTAACCGCTCATCCAGATGTCTTCCATGGAGGACGTCATGCTGTGCGGCCTGTTTGTGCAGCGGCAGAGGGCTTTTAGCGTTTCTAGGTTGAAGTGGCAGAAAGATGAACAAGAAATGTTTCCTCTAAAAAAAAAATGAAATTAAAAAAATAACAATGTTGAAGACGATGATTATTATGTTGCTGCTGGGTAACTGGTTTGTGTTCTGACAAATGGAGGATTATACTTACTATTTAGTACGGGGGAAAAAAAGCAACGGGTTGTAAAAGCTCAATGTAAAAGGAAACACGAAGACCCGACCCGTGAAACAGTTGAGGGGTTAACTAGCGAGGTCCACACAGTCGGCCTGTGAGGAATAATTAATTTATGACCCAAAGAAGCCGTCTTTGGTTAACCAGTAAGAACCAGTAGGATAAGAAGGAAACTTCTGCCTTAGTGACCAGAAAAAAATATAAAAATTTAATTTTTAAATTCATGAAATTGTGTAACAAAACATTTGTTCTTTACAAATATTCCTTATTGGCCTATAATGTCAAATAATTCAAAGTGCTAAATTTGTAAACTTGTAGTTAATACAAATTGTGATGAAATAAAATGTGCACGTTTGGTGAAGTTGGATTGTTTAAATGAATTATTACTACTTGAAATAAATACTGAATTTTCTTTGAGAATCTCTTATTTATCCTATCAGATAAAAAATAATCTTTTTTATTTTTCTAGAGAAACTTATTACGGACTGTAGCAGTAAAAATTAAGAGAAAATATAAAAGAGAGTAAATATAGAAACATATACGTACATACATGCATACAGGTATACACAAATATATGATAAAGAACAAAGAAAAATACAAGTTTAAATATGGTAACATGTATAAATACAAGAGTGTAAGTGGATGAAATAAAGTGTAGAAATCCAGTGTTTCAGATTATGATAATTCTATTATGATCTATTATGAGATGTTGTAATGTCATGAAAAGGTGGGCAATGGAGCCACCACAACGACACTACCACACTGGGGAACAAATAAGAAGATTGGTTATCTTACACTGCAAACAATTTCTAAATATATCTGTATAAAGGAACCTCATCACTCGACAGGCTCCTCCAGGACATAGTTTGACGCTTTAAGGTCGCTGTAGTTTCTTGCATAGAGTTAGCTGATGCCACAGAATATTACGCACTGCAAAGGAGGCTCCAATTGAATTTTCCTCAGGTGACATGGAAGAAGTGTGTCCAGGAAATGAGTGTTTTTTCTGGTGTGGTCCGTCCAGTTCACCTGCTAAAATCAATCATCATCAGAGATGGCACCCTCTCAGCCCACGACCTCATGGAAAAGGTTTGATTCTCGCGGTGACGTGGCGCTCTGAAGCGCAAAGCTTATGCGGTTGCTGCGTAGGAGGCTGGCGGCGCTGAACCGAGTTGAATCCTCCGGGTGGCTGAAGGATTCTATATGTAAACGTTTAAGAGTATTCTTTTATTTTTAAGCTTTGAACGCGAGGCGTGGCATCCGTTGCTTTTTATTGTTCTAAACAAAAAGTAAAATCCTCCATTTGTCAAAACACGGTAACAACTTAAAACGACACAATCCCTCTCCAGACATTGCGTACAAACATGGCGGCCCCCATAAGGACCCGCTCCATGGAGTTAATAACTCTAAACAAATATCAAAAGATATTTTTACTTTCAGCTGAGAAATACAGACCAGAAAAACCTTGTTATGAACATTATTTTCCATTTATTCAACGACATACCCCATAAATCTTACAGGCCGGATCTTTAAGTCCGAGCCTTTAACAGCAGGTGTGAGTTTCACCAAATACTTTAACTACATTTTCAAGTAACACACTTGTTTTAGATTATTCAAATGACCTGTTTTTCACCAGTCTTAATAAAAGTAACACATGTGATCAAAGGTACCGGTCAAACCTTTAAGACGTGTCTTGTTTTCCTCTTAATGACGACCAAAAAAAAAAAAAAATCAGCCGCGGGCTCCGTCTATAACCTGGATCCCACCTGAAAACTTCTTCCTGCGCAGGCGAATAAAAACTCTTTTCTTCGCACACATTCGCGTCGTTTTGTCGACCAGGCGGATGTTTCTGCCTCGAGAAGAAACACTTATACTATACTAATCCTCCGAGTGCGACAGTAACCATGAAGTCATCTTCCTCTTCATTCAGAATCCATCAATTAGCCTCCCTCCACAGATAGCGTGGACTTAATGAGCCGTTGCTTTGACGAGAATATTACTTCCCCCTTCCCAAATTAATGAGGCCGCTAATTGTCCTAATCTGCTCTGAGTTTGCGTGTCTCTTTGCTCAGAAGTGCAACCTCCGGTAACCCGGGATAATTACAGAGGAGAAGAGGTCCACTGTTCCTGCTGACTGATCCTGGGGAAAACAATAGCAACACTTTAATTAACCCATCAAAACCCAGAGCCGGTTCTCCCTCAGCCCAGCGGTAACCATGGTGACGCACGTGACCACAGGCTACTAATAATAATAATAATAATACATTTCATTTATAACGCACTTTACATTTGGACCAAATCTCAAAGTGCCGATTAAAAGTTCCTTTTATCGTTAAGTTTTGAAACATTAAAGCGTCAATTTTCTAATTGTTTTAGTTAATAAATGTACATTTCAATCCATTTAAGGTTTTATAAAGCGATGATGTCATGTATTATATCACATTTAAAACTTGTTTTTTGAAGTTGGATTGTTTAAATTAATTATTACTTCTTGAAATAAATACCGACCGATCTTTGAGAATATATTATTTATCATTTAAAAAGAATCTTGTATTTTTCTGCAGGAGTTTATTTACAGGAGAACTTATTATGGACTGTAGCAGTAAAAATGAGAGAAAATATAAAAGAAAGTAACATATTTTAGAAACGTATAGAAACATATACGTACATACATGCATACAGATATACACAAAAATATGAGAAAGAACGCAAAAAAAATACATATGGATACATGTTTAAATATTGTAATAGGTATAAATACAAGAGAATAACAATCTCCTTTAGTTAAAGAATTAAGTCTTTAATATGCATATATGCTAATGTGCAATTTAGCAGATACACATATAGTTTGTAACACCATGTGTGTCACATTTTTAACATTTTATCCTTAACTTGGATGTGATGGAAGCAGGAAAAATGTGCAAGTGGATGAAATAAAGTGTCGAAATTTCAGACTCTCTAATAATTCTATTATGATCTATTACAAGATGTTGTAATGTCATGAAAAGGTGAGCAATGGTGCAAAGATGCGAGACAGAAAGAAATAGAATAGAATTAATTATAGATTGCTTGGGGTCACGGTTCATCCACCGTGATTCTCCGGGGGTCCTTCAGGAGGTTTTAAGGCACCCCCAGTGAAATGAGGACGGCTTTAATGTCACCATTAGCTCGGCTTCATTTGCTCGGAATGACCAAAATAAGGAACTCTCTCCAGCTTAGACGTGAAGAAAAGGGAAGGTAGCAGGAATAAATGTGCAGGCGTAAGGATCCGAGGGAAATTGACAAGGGACAAACTGTGACAGATGGACGTCTGGGTCAGAACATCTCCACAACTGCAGGTTCAGTTTGCTGTCCAAGTCTGCATTTCCCATTTTCTGTTTCGGAGAGGAATTTGTCGGAAAAAAATAAAAATAAATAATATATAAAATAATATTTGTGTATTTTTTTGAAAGTACAAAAACAGCATTATGGTAATTCAGATTTTGCTCCAACAGCGACACCTACAGGTCAAACAAAGGCGTGTGTGTGTGAGGTGGAGATTAGAGGAGGACAGACTTCATCATCGTCCTCTGGAGGCGGGCTCTACTAGATCAATTTAATGTATTTTTTTCATGCTGATCTTTTATTGGCCAAAACACAGGAGATGATGTCACCCTCTCTAACCAATCAACAACCAGAATACTAATATTGACATCTGACATAAGAGCTTTTACCACATTTCCTCTTCGGACACTTGAATGCAACATACTGGTTGTAAAAGAAAGAGTCCCTTTTTTGCGAACTACTATCAAATACAACTAAAAGGCTTTAATTTGTTCAGCTTTAGCAGGTAGCCTGTTAGCTTAGCAGTTAGCTAGAATCCCTGAAAAGCTTACCAGTGAGGGTTTATAAACTCAGGGTTTATAACACATGCTTCTAAACTACAAAATCAACAAACGCAGGTGAGGCAATAGAACCGAGGATGACCACTAGTACTTTATTTTCTCATCATAGCAGAAAAAAATCACAACACACTGGAAAACTCAACTTCAGTTCCATTCCTTCAAAATAAGAGCGCTTGATAGAAACCGAAACAACAGGTTGACCGCTGGTGAACGAGTATATTATGTATCTTCTTACTTACTGAGTCGTGAGTGGTTACTTTTAAGAAAAGCTGTGATGTGATGAAGAGGTGGATAACGAGGCAAAGGTTCGAGTCTTCAACGTGAAGAAGCGTAAAGAAATAGAATAGAATTAATTACAGATTGCTCGCGGGTCATGAGGGATCCTCAACTGTGATTCTCCAGGGGTAATAGAGAAGGTTTTAAGGCTTCCCCGGTGAAATTAGAACTGTTTTAATGTCACCATTAGCTCGGCTTCATTTGCTATGAATGGCCACAATAAGGATCTCTCTCTCTCTCTCTCTCTCTCTCTCTCTCTCTCTCTCTCTCTCTCTCTCTCTCTCTCCCTATCAGTATCGGCATGACGATGAAGAACGGCCACTTCCCGCTGCATAGCGTTTATACACATGTTATAAACGGGGTGTGATGTAACAGCTCAGGTGGTTAGATAGCGGCCGTGCAGCATGTGTTGACATAAGTGGGTGCTGCTGCGGGGGGCTGGTCGGGGTTTTAGGGTTTAGGGTCGGAATAGTTAAGGGTCAGGATAAAATGTTGGGACGGCTGCCAGGTTCCATCGCTGGGTTTTTTTGCGGTTGCTAGAATATTACCTTAAAAAAATATGCTGACACTGTAAAAAAACATAAAAAGAGATAACGTAAACTTTTTTTATGGTCACATACTCAAGGACATGAACTAAGAGTAAATTACACTCATTTCGAGAAATCCACACTCTTTTACAAATATATACCGTATTTTAAGCACCTTCTGTCTGCCCAAATTATGGGATGCTGCTGCTAGATAGTTATAGTTGTTTATTTATGTTTTCATACCAGTAAAATCCTGATTGCATTTTTTACAGTAAAATTCTGTTTATTCCACATATTCTAACCAAAATAAGAAAGTTGTTTACTATTTACTATTTACTCTCCGTTACCTTTAAAATTTGTTTTTACAGTATTCTCTACTTACAATTTTTGTAATTGTTGTCCTTCACTGTCATTTTATGTAATAAACTATGCAACCGTAAACAGGTTCTTATTACATCTGTGCTTTTTTTTAAATGGTATTTTACGATAAAATCTTGTACGAGCTGATCGTATTTTTCTACGATCAAATTCTGCCAATCACAGCCGCCAGCATGTTACCGTAAAATTTAAACACTTTTTTTTTTCTTCCTGCAGTGGATGCATATTCCATTTTTAACTAATGGACTCATCATCGCCGTCTCCACAGATCCTTCGCGATAACGCGATAACTCAAAAACAACCTCATGGTTCATTTTCATTATTTCAATCGGGGGAATTTTGTCCTGATAACTTCAGAAACCTCCCCGTTGATGCGAGCTCTGGTAAAAATATTCTGCTGTTCATGAAAACACATGAGGGAATTCAGAACTTCATCACGGTGAGACGCACCATAACATTATAACCACTGGTGGGTGAAGCTGGAATACAGAGGCACCTGTCAGAGGGTGGGATATATTAGGAAGAAAATTAATATTTTGTCCAAAGGTTAAGGTGTTAGAAGCTGGAAAAAGTATGGTGAGGGTAAGTATAAGGATACGCCCCCCTTTTAATCCCCCCACCAATACAGGGGAGTTGGAATCCTACATGAAAATAGACAGGTGGAGAAAAATAAAATAAAAAATCCAGCTGGTGTGAATAGTTTCATACATTATTTAGTTGTTGTTCATTCGCCGGTGTAACTTCCCCACAGTGGCGGAGAGTCACTCTTGGTGAATATAAGTACAATTATATGGTACATTCCTTGAGTGTCTCTGTTTAAACGTTCTTTATGTTTTAAAGAACGTTTAAATGCTCTTTAAATACAGTAAAAGAGCAGAACCAGGGGAAAAAATGCTGTTCTTTTATTCTCATTCAATTTGAAACCCGATAGTTTCAAGTTACTTTAAAGGGGTTCAGATTTCAGAGAGACACAAATAAAAATGCTACCAATGTTAATACCAGCAACAACCGTCCAAATATAAAAGTTAAACTGTAGTATAACTCTTTCTATGGATTTTTAGAAGGAAGTACTTTCATCTGGTGATATTTACTTAAATAAATAAAGCTTATTATTGTATTTGTTCCATGTGGTATAATAATCTCTTCTACCACATCCTGGTAGCTGCTCACAGTTAACTTTAACTTGTGAGGGGGCGGGGCATATGAGGGTCACTATAGCTCCTCAGTGGGCCGTGTCGTCTGCCCCTCCCTCCCTGTCTTCTTTGGTGGGACACATCCGTCTCTCCCTCTCCGCTGCAGGAGGTCTCCAAAGTTGACCTCAGAAATGTTCCTCGCACCTCCTCGGCCCCCCCATGCCACTCCCCCCGCTCACGCCCTGCACCAGATGGGAAGTGTGGCAGCATTTTTGAAGTCGGCTCGCAGGGAAGCAGGCTGTTGCTCTGCCAGTGAGTCTGGAGGAATGAAATATTCATGGAGCCCTAAAAGTGAATGGACACCCCGGGATGGAGAGCGTGCCGATTTATTCAACTAAGACCAGGCCTCATTAAACTGCTGGCGGCGAGGCAGGTCACGGTGATTTTCTTTACCAGTGCTCGACCCCACCTGTCAGACACACACAGAGAGAGAGACAGAGAGAGAGAGAGAGAGAGAGAGGCCCAGAGTGGACCGGTCTGGACTTGAGCTGAAGTGGTTCCACTCCTGTAATTGATGGCCTTATGAGTGATTATCTCCTGTCCGAGCTGTGGGTGTCACTGTGGCATATGGGAGACGTGGGTGACAAAAGGGGTGTGTCGTTGGCGCGAGGTGCCAGGGGACAACAGCTGACAGGCACAGGGGTCACATGACCAACCCAAATTCAAAGGCTCTGACTTGAATTGGTGTCACTCACAAGAAATAACAACTACGACTACTAATAAGAATATTAAGTTGAAGAAGAAGAAGATGAGGAAGAAGAAGACGAAGAAGGAGAAGAAAAGAGATTAAAAAGAAGAATAAAAAGAAGTTGTTGTTTGTTTTGATCCTTGCTTGCTGCTAAATGATTCATAAATTGCCCCTCGGCCATCATTATCAGTCATCCTGACTCTGCCGTAGACAGGTGTGTCTCCAGCCTTGCCTTCCACCTGTTCCTTTTATTATCCTTCTGTAAATAATCCACCTAAGATTGTCCAACTTTTTACTGTGTTTGTGAGCAAACCAAATGGCCACCAGTTCCGTCAGGAGACGCTGCCGGGGAGCGAGTCAGTTCCTCCGCTCATGAGAAAGATGCCCCCATTCATCTTCCATGGATGATGATGATGATGATGATGATGATGATGATGATGATGATGATGATGATGATGATGAGAACGAACCCATTTGGTTGGTGGAGGTGTCAGAAAGAAGATGCAGAGGAAACTGGATTCACACCTGCAGCACCTTTAGTGGAAGACTGGGACCGCCGAGGACCGCCACAGGAAGTCCTGTCTTCCAGTGGTCATCCAACTGTCTAACTCCTCCCCCTTCTGCAGGAAGGACCGCTGAAACATGCGACACTGATACCAACGCATCAAGAAAATATCAGTATCATGTGCAAAATTACTTTTCTTTATATGATGTGTGATTTTTCCGCTCACTTTCATTTTTCAGGTAGAAAATGAGACTAAAAGTCATATAAGTTTACTTTTCATGTGCAATATTACTTTACTGTATCATTACCACGTAGAATAGTACGCTCATGATTATGGTACACATGGGAACGTGTTTGCTTTTACTTCTCACACACATTTTTCACTTATTTTTGACCCGTATTTAATACTAATCATCGGGTAAAACTTTACAATAATACTACCTTACTAAAGGATTTATAAATAGTTTATAATTGGGTTATAAATAAGGTTGTAAACACCTTCTAAGTCAACATTAGTTGAGGTGTAGAAACAGCTTGTGGCATAACTCTCAATTTATCCATATGGTTCACTTTTTGGCAATATCAAGTTAGCACTACAGATAAGTGGGCTCACTATTTGGCAAGCAACAAATCTCTGATACCCTTTATATTTAAAGAGTTATAGCAGTTTATTAATGATTCGTAAAGTGTTTACAACTTAATTAGTAAACTACGTACAAGCCATTTATAAATTATACCATTATTGTATTGGTTTTTTTTACTCTGATTTTGAAACTTTTTGGACCAATCACTGCCACGAGATTTGTCTTTGGGATTAACAAAGGTTTGTTTTATCCTATCTCATCTAATCTTACTTTATCTTATCTAAATATCTGTCTTAAATGAGCATAACATCGAATTGACACTGTTCACAGTTCACTTATAAACAAATGAGATTTAAATAAATAATAATAAAATAAAATAATGTCCAGTATAAAGTCATCTACATCAGAAAAAAGTCGTTTTTTGAACTCTCTGTTTATGTAACAACAAAGTTGATTTCATATCTCATAATAAAATACAATATATTAATGTAGTAGAATTATATATAAAATATACATCCTATAATTAGACCTACCCCGAACCACATCAAATATAATTTTATTTATTTCATGTCAAACATAAGTTATTTATTTATCAAATTATATATATAGCTAAATTAATATATGACTATATATGTAGAATATGAACAAAAAGTAATAGAATTATTAATAATCTAAATAAAAATACATTTAATAAGTTTGATATGTAAAATATTTAATATTTTATTTGATATATTTTCCGTATATCAGAATAAAATCAATATCAAGATGATCTAAAATAATAGGATTAATCAGAAAAGTGTTGTTTTTTTTATAAACTCTTTCTTTTATGTGTCAGCCACCTAACTTTTAAAGGACTTTCTCTGAATCTTGAATAAATTCAGATCAAAACATATAAAATAATCAGAATTTAAAAGAAAAAGTTCCATGAATCAGTTTCTTAATTGATCCATAAATATAAAAGAACGGTTCTGGCTTGTATTTATTCAAAGTTCCCCTGAAGCAGCAGACACACGGGCCGGACTGAAGTGAAGCTCATTAGATCAGACTTCTGAAAGCCTGACTCTTTAAAGATTCCTCCTGTGCGCGTGAGGATAATAACAGAGTCGTGATGGAGTTACAAAGCACAATAGGAGAGAGAGAGAATAAAGAAGTCCCGCTTTGTCTGATTGTTCTTTGACGGGGTCAGAGGGGATTGGCTGCTGCCTCCTGCGCCTGCAGGGTGTCAGATCTGCTGGGAGTGACACCAAGGTGACTCAGGAGGAGGAGGAGGAGGAGGAGGAGGAGCGCTATAAAAATGCGGGCGCAGCGCAAACCGCTCCAACAGACGCGCGCATCTGCCCGCCATCCACTGCGTGACCTTTAGGCCGTCATCACAGAGATGGAGCTGTCCGGCTGGCCAGAGTACCCGGAGGACTTCACCCTCCTGCAGCAGCAGCACCGCAATCTGACCCACATCAACTCCAAGACCTGGATTTCTTCGAACCCTCTCCGCGCGCTCTCCAGGAGGGACGCAGACGCGTCTGCAGACGCGCCGGTGAGCAAACTTCCCGACTGCGTGTCCGCTGGGGGAAACGCAGGGGACGATTCTGCAGAAGGAGAAGGAGAAGAAGAAGGAGAGGGAGGAGGAGGATGCAGGGGCAGCCACTTTGGACCCCAGAAGCACAGGCGCGTGGCAGCCAACGCCAGGGAGAGGAGGAGGATGCACGGCCTGAATAAAGCCTTCGACGAGCTGAGGAGCGTCATCCCCTCCCTGGAGAACGAGAGGAAGTTGTCCAAGTATGACACCCTCCAAATGGCGCAGATCTACATCACAGAACTGTCGGAGCTCCTGACCGGTGTGGTCCACTCTGAGTGCAGGAGTCCCGGTCCAGGTTCTGCAGACAAACCCCCCAGAATGAATCTGATTCACTCTCTGAGACCCGCAGCCTGCGCGCAGACCCCATACCAGCTGACAGGAGAGCAGCGGGACCCCTGCGGCCCCCTGGGTCACCTGATCATACTCGGACCTTCATCCGACTCGGCTTCTTCCAGCAGCAGCGATGGAGAGTCGTCACACCTGAGCGACATGGAGGAGAGTCAGAAGTAGATTCTTACTGTCACCACGAGAAGGAAAACCAAATCAAAGGCCAACAGCTGCTGGAGACGTTGTCCCACATACTCGACAAAAAAAAGAAAAAAGGATTCCTCAATTTAATTAATCCTGATACGTCAGCGATTCCACTAAACTGAGTTTGTGTCAGATCTAATTTAATATAATACATAATTATTATGATGGGGAAAATGACTGTATTGGGTTGCGGAGCAACAGAAGTTGAACAAAATGAGATTTATTGTGTGTTTATTCTGTTCCACATGAATCACTCGAGGACTTAATTTATTGTTTAGATTATAAAAGTCATGTCAAATCAATCCGCTTACGTCGGTCCAATAGGTTTTAATTCTAAGCCTCACCTGCTGAAGTCATGGGCCGCGTTTATATATTCATTAAATGGGAGATAAGCACATTTATCCAATTAAACAACACACAGTTTTTCTTCTTCTTCTTTTTTTTTAACATGCTGTTGATAAGTTCTATGTTGCTCTGCCAAATGTAAGAAACAACTCAAAAAACGCAACAGATACCTTGAATATTCACTTCTTAAGGCCACGGCGAGGCCCTTTAATGCACTTTATGGCCCGAATCATCGCTAAAGACGACTGCAGTGTCAGCAGGGATATTTTTGCTAAGTTAAAACATTTATTTTGATATTTATGTATAGCTATTTTTAACGAGGATTGTTTTGTAACAATAAAGATTTACTTGAAATATATATGGGCATGTCAAGCTTGTTTTTGTAATATCTATCTATCTATCTATCTATATCTATATCTATCTATCTGTCTATCTATCTATCTATCTATCTATCTATCTATCTATCTATCTATCTATCTATCTATCTATCTATCTATCTATCTATCTATCTATCTAACTGTCTCTCTCTCTCTCTCTCTCTCTCTCTCTCTCTATCTATCTATCTATCTATCTATCTCTCCCTCAATCTATCTCTCTCTCTCCCTCAATCTATTTATCTCTCTCTCTCTCCCTCTATCTACTTATCTCTCTCTCTCTCTCTCTCTCTCTATCTACTTATCTCTCTCTCTCTCTCTCTCTCTCTCTCTATCTCCTTTTCTCTCTCTCTCTCTCTCTCTCTCTCTCTCTCTCTCTCTCTCTCTCTCTCTCTATCTATCTAGTCGTATATAAAGTACTTATTTCAATACTTCATTTTTGCAACCATTTCCAAAATGCAGTATTTACACTATAATACAACATGGTGTCAGAGTCTATACTATTATTATTTCTGCAATATTGTGTGTTTAGATGTTATAAAAACTCAATGACCTCTGTAAATATAAACCAAACTGCTTCTAACCGAACAAAGAAAAGACATTATATGCCCTGAATGTCAGGAGGACGCAGGTTTTTGTTTCCTTAATGGAGAAGTTTATCAATCCGATGTTCATTCAGCTTATTGGCTAATTAAAAATGTGACATCCCGGCAGCAAATAGCGGGTTTAACCTTTTAATGCCCTGCTCAACTGTTTGTTGGAACTCATGTTGAGTCTCTATTCATTACTGAAAAACTGTGACTGAACTTGTTTCTGATTGGACACAGTGGTAGCATGTGTATGCTAAAGAGCAAGGGGCCGAGGAAGGAGCCCTGGGGGACGCCACAGGTCAGAGGGGCCAGAGAGGAGGAGGCATTAACCGTGACTGGTGAGAAAGTACTTTTCGATAAGTAATATTTTTCAGCTTTCTAAAGCATGCAAGGACTTATTAAAGAGAATTATAGAATTTTATACCAGCAATTAATTGTCTAATAATGGAATTCTACAAATAATCTCATTAAAATGAACTGTTTTCCATCTTTTTTAAAAATGTATTTTATAAATCTAAAAACATGCATGGGTGAATGATATGTAACGATTTATTGTGGTAAATTTAGAGTGTCTAAGAGTTTTTAAATTAAACAAATTTTCCAAAGAAATAAAATATACAACAAAATAAATGAAATGAAAATTTTTTTTCAACTGTTTTCTTTTTTTTTAAAGGTTTAACAATATCTATATACTTATTAAACAACTGACAGAATGCACTTTTCTCATGTTTTTGCATCAAAATATCATGATCCCGATCTTATTACGACAATGATTCTTTTACTGAATGACATAAATTCCTTAATCGTTACATTTCTGCAGCAGGAACCGAAGCTCCATCTAGTTAAAGGAGGAAATTAACCAAAATCTGTACAGTTGAGGGGATTCATCTATAAAAACTTCATCTACTGGTCGTTTAAGTTGAGTACAAGTACTTCAAACTTTATTAGAGTACTTTGGCATCCGTTTAGTTACATTTCGGCACAGCAGATTAGCGCACACCTGCAGGACAACGGTTCTACCTAATGTTCCCTGCAGAAGCGATTATCCTTTATGATGATCTATCAAGGTTAAATGGCTGCTTGTAGTCTGTCTGTTAACTAATGGCCTACTGAGAAACTGCGAGGCGTTTCGCTCCGCCGGGATGAGGTTCGCTGGAACTCTGCCAGGTTCTTGGAAATGAATTCTGCCAGCCTGTGTTTGAAGCTTCCAGGAGCGTCTGCGGAGGGAGGAGCGCGGAGAGATGAGCCCAGAGCCTCCTCCACCCCCTCGTCTGCTGCAGGGAGGGCGGACGCTGGAGCTGAGGCTGGGGGAGTGTGCTGGGGTAAGGCTGATGGAGGGTGGGATTTGAGGTAGAGTCACCCAAACACAATCCGCTCCCTCTCTCTATTTTGTCACTCTGGAGTTTGAACAGAACTTTTATTTGTGATGTCAGGAGGCGTGTCTCTCCTCAGTTTAGGCTCCTCCCCCACCTCACGTGTCTTGTTAAAATAGCAGACACACCCATCAGAAACAACATTATAGACACCCTCTCTTCCTTTAAGAGCAGGCTTAAAAACTTCATTTATGATAAAGATTATAATTAACGCTGACCCAGGTCTGTAGGTCTGGACTGATAGGGGATCTCCCATGATGCACTGAGCTTCTCTCTCTTCCCTTTTAAGCATCCCTCTCACATTAAAGCACGTCACTAACTTTACTTCCTGCCCGGAGTCTGTGTTCTTTTTCTTCACCCTGCAGGGTCACGTGGGCTCGATGCCCACTGATGACATCATCATTATTATTACTAATATTACTATTATTATTACTATGTTATAGTATTTTTGCTAAGTGCATCGTACCAGTATTATTGTTATCATCCTGGGATGAGATGGGGAGTGTTGCTGGGGAGAGGGATGATTTAGGGGCGCCCCTTCTTGTTCTGCTGCCGCCGACCCCCGACCCTGGATAGGTGGAGGAAAGTGGATGGATGGGTGGAGCCTGTTATTATCCTATTATTATAGCTGATATCATGGTTGCTGCTTTGCATGTCTGTGGTTGAGAAATTATGGAAAGAAAACATAGATAGATAGAACTTTAGAGTAAAACATGATAAATAAATAAAAATTCTCCTCAGTTATTTTACCGCATTTGGAATAAATCAAACCAACCCTTTAGAAAACTATCGCTTGAGAACTTTTTCGGGATAAAGCTCCGCCTAGTGTCAGAAATATACAAGCAAAATCAATCCAGTTCTTCCTCACACTAAGGTCTATGTGGGTATAAAGTTTGAAAATGATACATGAAAATGTTTGAGTTATGTCTGGGAAAAAAATTCAACAAACATGGACTGAATCGGACCAACAATTATGAAGATGTGTCTGAAAAACAGTGTTTTTTGTTTTTAAAAAAAATCCCTCTAGCGAGTTAAATATGAACTATTTAAGTAAAATAGGATGAATATAAGATAAATCTCATCCAGTCGATTCATTTGTATAAGAATTTGGACTAAATCGGATGAACTGTTAATTTAGGGACAAAAACCTTTGGAGGTAAAGCTCCCCCTAGTGTCGGAAATATACAACCGTCAATTCCCCAAATCATTCCAGTTCTTCCTCACACTAAGGCCTACAGGAATATAAAATTTGAAAAACGAAATCGTTTTCTGAGTCGTCGCATTAACACGAGCA
Source organism: Lophius piscatorius (assembly GCA_009660295.1). Lineage (NCBI taxonomy): Eukaryota > Metazoa > Chordata > Actinopteri > Lophiiformes > Lophiidae > Lophius > Lophius piscatorius. Next base: position 69,116 of record VRLP01001747.1, on the reverse strand, counting down.
GACGCGGCTTCGGGCGGCGTTGACACATTTTTCTATATCCCCGACTTTAGTAGAGACGTAATATTTGATAGCTTGTGGGTCAATCAGCCGTCGTCTCCAGACTGACGAGCAGTCAGCGGGTCTTCAGGGACGAGTAAAGGTCATCATCCTTCCCCGGTCAAACAATTTCCTGTCTCGAAACCCCCTTTGTCTGATGGTCCAGGATCCTTCTGTAAACACGGAGCACAGTAAACGTCACATGGAGTTTACTTTCGGCTCTTATCGCTGCTTTATGGCTCCAAAGAGGCAAGACGCAAGAAAGAATACTGCTTGTGCAAGCAGCAGAATTGGAGAAGTGAAGTGGCAGAAGTTACAGATATGGCATCGACTTCCTCATTGTGCTACCTGCCTCTGATTGTGGGCGAGATTTATCCCTGCAGTTCCCAAAAGAAATGAAAGTACTATTGATTTAACAAGAAAAGGGGGAAATTACTAGGTGAGGAGGAGATCTATGTGAAACCTGGAGGGCGAGGAGATGGAGGGAGACTAATCCAGTCCTGGCTGGCTGTGGAAGGACCTTTGGGGGTCGTTGTAGAAAGCTGAGCACCCGAGAGGGCGAGACGCCTTCCGAGTAGAGGTGATACCGATGCAGCCGCTTCCACTCACTGTTATCTCTGGTGTTTTCTGCCATCTGACCTGCTTCTGGTCCGTGACATCACATTCAGAAGAGCCAAGAAGAGCTCCAGACGTCTGAACCTTCTGTAACGTCCACATATATACTTTATTTATTTAATAAAACCAGACCTACGCCGTTATATGCCCTTAAAGACCCCAGTCCCCCTTCGTTGTACAAGCGATCCCCCTGATTGAACCCCTCAAATTAAATGTAAAGTTATCTCCACAGTATTTTTAGTAAAAAAAAAAAAAAGCTCCCAAAAAAATGAGTAAAATATGAACTATTAGATTAAAATATGGATAAAATAATGATGTAAACAAGACAGATCTCATCGAGTCGATTCATACGAGCCGATTTATGACTAAATTCGGTCTAACAGTTGAAAAGTTATGTTAGTTTTATGGAAGACTTGGAGATAAAAACTCCCCCTAATGTTTGAAATATACAACCAATCTTTCCAAAAATGAATACAGTTCTTCCTCACACAAAGGTCTATTGGGGTATAAAGTTTGAAAATGATCCATTAATGTTTTTGAGGTACATTAATGGCATCAAATACATTGAGATAATTAACTCATGGCCTCAATAGTGGGAGTTTTTAGTAAAAAATAGTGAATAAAATGAGAGTTTTTGGGGTAAAATATGACATACACAAGATAGGGCGCTGTTGTGTCATTTTGGCTGCCACCTTATAATATAATTTTTTATTTGCCGGAACTAATGCGCCCACAAAGATTTGGGGGCATTTTGAACACAGAAAAGCCCCCCTAAAGTAAGAGTGATAATAAATATTGAAAATAAACAATAATCCCAGCAAAATTATTATTAAAATGATAAATAACACCAACAAAAGTGCTCATAAATAGATGGTAAAAATTTGGATTTAGTAAAAAGTAAAAGAGATAAATATTCAATATGAAATTAAATTAAAAAAAATTTTAAAAAAAGGAAATATTTATTAATAAAATAAATACAATTGTGAAAAAACAAAAAACAAAAACCAGAATAAATCATCTATTTTCCATTATTTAATGCAGTTCTTTTTCCAGCTACTGTGCCTCACTGCTTTACCACCGCAGCTTCATTTTGCTCTCCTCCGACACTTGAATGTTTCCCCCGAGATAATCTGCAGCTAAATTGAATTTTCCGACGGTGGTAGTTCCAACCTCGAAAGGATTATCACACCTGGGGATTCCAAATCCTACAAGGACCTTTATTTGAAGATCTTACGACGCACAACAGCAACGTTGGATTGAATTTCAAACACGTAACTAAAATGAGCTGCAGAAAAAAAAATATCTCAGCAAAACACAAGCCTTCAATTCAGTTTTTGTGGAACCAGAGGATTAAATATGAGTTCTGGCTTTTAATAATTAAAAGTATTCGACTCGGGAAGAGATCACATTTTAATCATGGTAGCGTGATTTAAAGTTATAATAGATTAGACTGAGGTGCTGCTGCATTTCCTGAAATGTAAGTGATTGAAGACATTTATGTCTTTATTTATTGCATTTAAATTAAGTCCATAATCCTTAAAATGTAAACATGGAAGTCTTTTCTAAAAATGGCAGTTAAAATTGTTTAACTCCTCCCCCTTCTCAGACACTGATACCAATAGAACAATAATACAAATATGTGCAATATTTCCTCTCATTATAAAACATTTAAATGAACCTTTAGCAAATAAACTAATAACGGTACTGAATTAATTACTAAATATCCAGACAACCAGAAGCAGTTCCACGTTTCCTGTTCAGCAGAGAGCATGAAAAGATCAAACAGATACAGCAGCTTTATTTACAATTCAGTATCAAAAATGTAAAAAAACTACACACGAGAGATTTGTGGCAAAGAAGATAAAAAACAATGATAGATCCACAAACTATGTCTGATGACAAAAATAGACTTCCTCCTCCCCTCAGTGATGACTTCCTGTCCGGTGTCTTTTTGGAGGGTCTGGATGAAAAAGTCTTTTAGAAGTCCATCGAACTGTGAGCCAGGTAATCCTTCCGCCCGATGTTGGTGACCTGTTTGGTCTGCATGGCCTCCAGCTTTGGACAGTCCGTGATACGATGACCGAGACCACCACAAAACGTGCAGCCCCTCTCTCCTGTGGGAACACAGACAGCAGGTCAGTTAGAGAAGTTTTCACGATTACTCGCTGCTGTGACTTCGAGGTCCGAAAGAACATTTGAAACTGAACCGACTTTATGAGAGAGGAACCTTTCAGGGTAGTTCTCCAAACTAGAGTAGAAGTACCCCCGGACCTACTCGGATCAATGAAGGGGCACTCAAATATATAGAATTTAACTCTTTATCATCATTTTGATCAATCTTTTTTGGTTAATTAATGTATTGATAAAAAAAATAATAATAATAGAGAATTAAAGTGAAGGAAGGGTAAAATTTTGCCACATGGAAACAATCCACAATTCTGGAAACTACCATGAAATCAAATGTTTCTGTTTTCGAAACATCATTTCATTGAAATCTGAATGAAATGATGAAGACGTAACAAATCCAAATAGTCCTTGAATACGTGAAATGTATAACTTGATATTTTTTTAATCTAACTCTAAATATCAAGTGTTATTTGGAATATATGGTAGTAATAACAGTGTTATAAGATAGATGTATACAGCTGTCGCAGTGTTCTCAAGATCAAATACCCATTTATATACCATTTTATTTCTTAAAGCACTTCCTGGTCATGTGACGTGTATTCGTCCTTTCAAAGTAAAAGCCACCTTTTTTTTAAGAATGATATATTACTGCCTTTTTCGTAAAATCAGTGTAAAATAATCGTTGCAATACGGAAACGCCAAGCAAAATAGGTTTGACTCTTATCTTTTATTTAGCACAATATAGAAAACTTAAAATAGAAAAACTTTTTTTTCAACAAAATTTAAATTCTGCTTTCAGAGGTATTTAACATCTTTAACTTTATTGAACACCATTTCAGTAGGATACACAATGTGACCTTCAGACGCAGCATAATAAGTTTGTTTGTCTATTATAGTGTATAATAATAATATTTTGCAGAAGGACGTTGTGCAACAAAATATTTTTCGAACTGCAAAGGTTGTCAAGTATTAGTTTTGGACAAAAAAAAGATTGAAAGTACAATTTTAAACAAGTCAGATTTGCGTGTTACTCCGTTCTAAATATCTACAGGTTATGTTTATTATGTTTGTGCGTTCACTTTTGTGTATGAGTCAGAATTTCAACAAACAAAAAACACAGTGAGATATTCTGTGGGGCTGCAGAAATCACAAGCCAGGAAAAAAATTTAAAAAATAATAGATATGAACTCGATTATGTGTGGAAGACATCTCACCTCCGATGTCCAGCATGGTTTCGTCTCCTGGCTGGAGCACCTGGAGAACTGGAGGACACTTCTGCTTGGCTTCAAACAGCAGGGCTTTGAGGTCCATAAGTACCGACTCATCTAGGGGGAAACACCAGTTAAACCAGCACAACTCTCTTAAATACACTGCAAATTAGTTTTATTACTGTTATAGACAAAACATGATTAGGTTTTCTCTTGATATTTTCTCTCACCGCATCCTTTATTGATGAACGTAGTCGCGATACCAGTCTTCCCTGATCGTCCAGTTCTTCCAATCCTATGGACTGAAACGAACAATTTCAATATCAACAAACTTGAGTTTGGTCAAATTAAAGGGCGATGGTGACAAATGTGAAGATGCACAGATTCTTACCATAGTTTTCTATCTCCTCAGGCATGTCATAATTCACCACATGCTGAATAGCTGGGAAATCCAGACCCTTGGAGGCCACGTCTGTGGCGACTAATACGTCTTTCTTTCCTTCTTTGAATGCCTCGATGGCTTTGGTTCTTTCCTCTTGATCTAAAAACAAAACAAACCAAAACTATAAGGAAACACTATCTTGGAAGACAAAGTCGAATGGAGACCTGAAAAGGTGTCTGATGTGCTTTCTATGTATTTAAAACGGTCATATGTGCCAGAAGGCTGACATCTGGTGGTAGAGATGAGTAACTACATCAGCGCTGAAAGCGTGAGGTTGTGAGGTTGTTGACATGACAGGGGGCGAGAGCTGAGGTTGACGATTCCTCCAAATGCGATCCTTTGCACGCGCTTTAACTGTGTATCATCTGTTTATGCTTTGTTTTTATTTCATAAGAAAAATATTTCTCGTACCTTTTCCTCCGTGGATGGCCACTGCCTCCACGCCTTTCAGCAGCAGATACTCGTGGATGGCGTCGACATCGGCCTTCTTCTCAGCAAATATCAGGACCTGTCGACATGAACGCACAATGTTTTGTAAAGCTGACACGTCTGATTTCAGTTTTCTGTTGGTGTAAATCAAACATCATGACATGTGGGAGTGGAGGTGTACTTACCGGGGGCGGAGTTTTCTGGAGACACTCGAGCAAATACACCATCTTTGCCTCTTCTTTGACATATTCCACTTCCTGCAGACGCACAAAATAATACACATGTTCTATCCGTGTGTTTCTCATTCGTTCTGGTGGTTTTCCTTGACTGAGTTAGAAAACCTTTCTTTCAGCGAACCGTGAACTTACCTGGATGACGTCCAGGCTGGCAGCTCCGGCTCTGCCCACGTTGATGGTGATGGGTTTGACTAACGCACTCTTGGCAAAGTTCTGGATCTTTTTGGGCATAGTGGCACTGAAGAGCAGCGTTTGCCTTTGACCCTAGAGAGAATAATTCAAAATGATTTTCCTTCAATGAGGATTGCAACTTTGCTTGCCACACAAAAACCAGCGAATGTAACTACATGACGCAGTTCTGTTCTAAAAATACTCAGCAGAAGACTTTAATCCAACCACCGTGTGGCGAGTGTTGAATTGGTCAAAACGCAATCAGAATGAATCTTTGTTCATGTGTCATGGCGCCATCTTTCCTCATTGAAATGACGTTTCTCGACAAGTTTTATCTTGTTAGGCTTTGCCAAACTGACTTTGTAAAACGATGGCTGCCGCCGAGGAAGACCTCACCTTAAAGTAGGAGAAGATGGTTCGGATGTCTTCCTCAAAACCCATGTCAATCATCCTGTCGGCCTCATCCAGAATCAAGTAGCGGCAGATGTCCAGACTCACCATCTTCTTCTGAAGCAAGTCCATCAGTCTGCCGGGGGTCGCCACCATCATGTGGACGCCACTAGAATCAAGAACATAAGAAGATTTAGGAGGGGAACAAAGTCAAAAACGTACAGATTGTGCTCTTGATAATGATAAATGAATACCAAAATAATGTATATTTCTATTTTAGGTTAAACACATTACATCATCAAAGCATATATGAACAGATAAATGAACAGGGTGGCTTTAAAAACACTATTTGGAAATAATTTGACGTTTTTCTTTTGTTTTGTTTTCCTATCCTGCACAAAACCACAAGAAGGAAGACAATTTAAAAGTCCAATGTGGTTTTTTTATCCTCTACAGATTCCCACAAAACAACTCATGCAAGACCGTCAACCCTGGAGGCCCTCCGAGAGAGAAATACACAAACGGACCGGATTGTTCCTCCTCCTGACACAGCTTGCAAAATATCACGTTTCAGCGTGAGAGGGCTACAGAGATGCAAATGTGAGAGTGCAGCTGGACTATCCCTCAGATAAACGTGCATGTAGAGCCCCGATGTCTCACAATAGCAAAGCACTCTCTTCTCTTCAACGCTTGCTTTCATTTGTCGTCCGATCACAGGTCAATGTCAGCAAACTGATATGAAAATAACCAAAGTTTAAATACGCCTAAAGTCTTAAAGAAACCAACTAACGACTAACTAACGATGTAATGTTTCCCACAGGTTGAGTTTTTACTTACGGTACTTACGTCCTTGTTCATTGTTTGATTATGCTGGCGCCGTACATGCTATTACTGTTAGCATGTATATGGCAAATCCCATTATATGTTGGCATTAAGCTAATTTCCCACAGTGTTGTGAGGTAATAATCCTTCAGACTGAACCTGGAATCCTTTGTCCCTCATTTGAAGATCTGTTTATCTGCCAAAGTGAAGGCTAACGTTCAGGGAGAGCCAACTCAAACCACTGTCTGTACCCACGCAGGTCCGTGTTATGCAGCCCTAAAACACATTAATGCCCACATACCAAGGTGGTAACGTTAAAAGGTTTTGTAATATGCATGATTTCTCTGTATCTTAAACCTTTACCGCTGTATGGTTCATTTCTTGACACCAGTCTAAACAGAGGTTCTACAAAAACAGACGGCCACAGACATCTTCTCCTACTCTTACGTACTGTTTTACTACTTCCATCTGCTCCTTGACAGACATCCCTCCGATGCAGAGCGCACAGCGAAGCTGAGGAGCCCCCTCCTCCTCCAGCAGCTTGCAGTAGTACTCGATGATGCCGTGAGTCTGCCTCGCCAACTCACGCTGGAGGGAAATGAAAGATATTAGAATCAGGTTAGCTGGTTACAGAAACAAAATTAGTAGTTTGTATTAAAAAAAAACCTTCTGTCTAAAGTGGGAACAGTATGAAATTCAGTATAATGAACAGGCAGTATGGATATTACTCTTGTGTTAGTATTTTGGGATCAACCAACACATGTAAATGAGCATAGAAAGAACCCGTGCGAGGAGATGGATGTGACCTCACAGGCCAACTGCATAGCACTTCCTGTTCATCTATTACTTCCTGTTCATCTTTTGAAGACTTTTAAAGGATTTCCTCATAGATCTTACTGAGGGACAGATGATGAGTCCATAAGGTCCCTCTCTCTTATAGAAAGGCAGCCTTTTCTCCTGCTCCAGAGAAAACATGATGATGGGCAACGTGAAGACCAGAGTCTTTCCAGAACCGGTGAAGGCTATGCCAATCATATCTCGACCTGAAAGCCTACAGACAGACAAACTCAATATCAATCCATGAACAGTTTGTCTTTACTCCACATATATTACATATTTAACAGTTTAAACGTGGAGTGTGTCCCGTTTCTGTACTTACACTGTGGGTATTCCTTGAATTTGGATCGGCGTGGGATGAACAATGCCCTTCTTTTTTAAACCCTTTAGAATTGCTGCAAGAACCAAAAACAGATATTTTGCGTTTTTTTTCAATGTTTTGCAACACTTAAGCCATTCTGCCAGGGTAAGTGTATTTTTTGCGTATGGGAGGCGGAGTTTGTTCCAACCTGGTGGAAGCTTCATCTCCCTGAAGCTCTTGATGGGATGAGGGATGCCGTCCCCATCCACCAGAATGTGAAACTTCTTCCTGACCCGCTCATGTCGGGTGTCGGGCATATTCAGGATGTAGCGCGGCGCCTTCCAGCTGCGAGGAGCATCCAGGTTTAAATGAAAAACAAAATCCACTCAACAAATAAAGTTACTTGGCAGGATTTGCTGAAGGAGAACCTACCTTGTTTTTATGGGATCGTCGTATATGATACCTTTGGCCATTTCCTTCACAGACATCAGAGCTGATAGAGGAGATTAAGTTTAGCGCTTGTTTTAACATCTATAATTCATCAAAGGAAGTCTGATTCAGTATTCGACATCTTCACAGGAACTCGACAGCACTATAATTTTACCTCTGCCCTCTGCGACGCTCTCAAGAATCTTTTCTTCTTCTTTCAGCTGCTTCTCCTTGGCGGACTCCTTACGGGCTATAAACACAGCGAAACATCACAGTGCCATTATACGTATGTTGGATGAATAATAATATGTGAAGGCTGTTGCCGTGTGAAAAAGGGTTACAGAGGCAACGAGGACCATCAACAGGGGGTTGTGTTTTGAAATGGATACCTTCCGCTTTTTCCTTGAGGTGCTGATGCTGGTCGAGGAGACTGACATTGGAGCGTGGACCAAGGCCTTCGTCCTCATCCCTCTGCTCCTCACCACTGTCCTTATGATCATCGTCCACTGCCTTTCCTCGCAGACGCATCATCTTCTTTAACTGAGAGGTCCAAATGTAGAAAATGCATTGAATTTAAGGCCAAAATAAGCTGCGGGGGAACAACCCCGAAAACAATCGGGACAACAAACTTAATCAGACACTTAAAAATTACTAATACCGGGGAACATAGCAAGTTCCAAGAAGCTAGCGTTGGCGGAGCGGCTAAAGCTATCCAGAGCACAGAGCCAGCCAGCTGTTTATTATGATTTTAAAACTTTCTAGGAAAAAAATCTGAATCAGATTAAAAACTGTATCAGCCTATATACTATATACTATATACTTTATAGGGAAAAAAAAGTGATCGGCTAAGAAAATTGGAATCCGTGTACCTCTTTTAGGTTCCACGAGAAATTTTGTTTTGTAAGTTATCCTTAATTGTGGATTAACCGATCACAGCTCATCTTTCAAAATACCGACTGTATACATTAGTTTATGATGTCTATTAATACCGATTACTGTTCATATATAAGCAATATTTTATCGAAAAAATTATTAAAAGTTATTGAAAATAGCATAACTGTTCTTATATAAGGTAATAGGAGTGACATCGCTGGCCTCAGGATGTAAAACTTCAGTACATTATTAATCATTTATAAACAGGATTGCAGCCATTAGCTTACCGTTTGTTGTTTTCGTATTTTGACCGGAACATATGGAACATAATCATCCTCCTTCTCTGATCCATCTGAGCCGGATCTTCCATTTTCCTCACTGGATCTCTGGAAAAACCCATTACCAGTAGTGTAAGTTTATGTTTTCCCTCTACCTGGAGGTTAGTTTTTTGCATTCAGCAATAATGGCCTTCATGGTCCGTTCAACTAAACTAAACAATACAATATATGGTGAGCAAAACTATGAGCAAAAACAGATTGTGATGTTATCCATATGTTCATATATACAAATCAGAGATGAAATGGTACTAGAGATGACAATAATGACAATCCCAAGAGTAGCAATGACCTCATCTAAATAACGTCATATTTTTGTCAATGTCAGTTTATCTGTCTCTTAGGAGTATTACTCAAAAAGAGTCTTTTTCGGAGTCAATGTCAATTGGTAAGATTTAGTATATAAACTCCTGCAAGAGGCTGTCAAATTGCTACATCAGAATAACAATAGATTCCGGCATTGGCTGGGATATATTAGGCTGGAAGTGAAAATTTGGTCCTCGGAGTTGTTGTGTTGGAAGCTGTAAAAATGGACCTTACAGCCTGGGTCAGAGCATCTTCTTGGGTATTTGTATAGCACTTTCAGATTTGAACCAAATGTAAAGTGCGTTATAAGTTAAATGTATTATTATTATTCTTAGACTGCAGTAGTTACAACGTACAAGAGCAGTCTAAGGATGGACATAACTACGCTGGCAACAGGTTCATGGGTGACCATGGCTCATTGATGCCCATGGTAGTGAAGTCTACCCTACGTTGTGCTATCACAGAAAAGAGCCAAGTAACTGAAATAGCCTAAATAGTTCATGCGATATAGACAGACAGGCGTCAGAACAAACATTGCATCAGTGCATCGAAGCTTACTATGTATGGGGCTGTGTAGCCACAGTCCAATCAGAATGCCCCTGCTGACCACCGTCCACTGCCCAAAGTGCTTATAAAGGGCATTTCAGCATTAGAATGGGACAGCAGGTCAATGAAATAAGGTGGTCGGGCCTGAAAAATGGTATTCTCTTTCATATCTTGTGAACAGCAGGCACCACAGTGGGCAGGAGGCAAGGTAGGTGAGGCAGTGTGATGATTTGACATAACATGTGAATAACATGTGAGTCTTACATTAAGAAGAAAAGGAAGAAGCCTTTATTTGTCACATAGAATCATACAAGTAGTAAAACGTACGATCTACTAAATTATGTTCAAGATCACGCACATCCTTCCCTGGAAACAGAATTCCAAGTGGCAATGGTCTCTTTCTGCAGTATATTGCACCTTCTCACGCTGTAAAGTGGTTCAGGGATGATTTGAAGAACACAACATCGATTTCAATGTGTTGACTTGGTCGTTTAGCTCTCAAACCAATGGGACTTTCCTTCGGGACTTACAGTACTTAAACGATCTGCTAATAACGTCTTGATGCCAGATTCCACAACACACTTTCAGAAGTCTTGTGGAGCCACTGCATCAACGGGTGGAGCTGTTTTGGTAGCATGGAGACCCACACAACATTTGGTAAGTGACTATAATGTAATGTCCGAACTATCATCTAATAGATCCAGAAAGACACAAAAACTGTATCTGGACATACGACTTCACAGTTTTTGCAATTATTCTGAGCTGTCACGCGAACTTTTGGGTTGCTTTATGTTGACGTATCTAAAATACGCATCGACCATGAAAGCAGTAGCATTTAGCTAGTTGGTAGCTTCAGTGAACACTGGCTTCACATTTATGTTTTAGGTGTAAACCGTAAAATGTCAATATTTTCTTAATGATGCAATGTTGTAATGTTTAACCTGCGTCAGGAATCACATGGCGTGTATAATATTGTGGTTGAGAAACTAGCTAAAATTAGCTAGCGTTAGCTTGAAGCTAATAAAAACGTACACTACAGAATACGTTTTACTTACCTTTTTGGGTCGAGTGCTGTTTTCCATATTACTTGTTCCCTGGAGCAACAGAATTACAGATAAAAAGTTTACTTGGTTTGTAATATTTGATTTAAATTCTTCACTTTGAAATGCTTGATTCCTCGTATTTGGCCACTAAGATTTCTGCGTTGGCATTGGCTCAATGTCGCCCATTAGTGACGTCACGGGAAACACTTCCCCACTTAACGGCTGCACAAATGAGAATCGTGGGAAAGCCTGACGTCAGGGACTAGTGTCCATTCAGTAAACATAGCAAACCCGCTTGTTTACACAATATTATTTTTAAATTTTTATTTATAAATGCAGGTCATTTAGAACTAATGGCTGAATAAATAAGTTATACAACTAGATATCCCTTAAATTGTTTTAATTTTGATGATTGATTTAACTGAATTGGAGGTACGCCAATTAATGTTTTTTTTTGTCTTTTACTTAATTAACTGTGAATTTGTTGGGTGTTCAAGGAAATCGAATGTGCCATGCGTGTTTGTCTTTTTGCGTTAAAGGAAAAGAGAAAGGAAAAAAGAAGGTAGAGAGGAAAAAAACTTGATTACACGTCATAGGATCTGCTTGTACTGTACTGAAAACCAATATTGCGTCCAATATTCTCATGGCAACTCATTTGGTGTTGGGTGAACCGCACCATACATCATGGTTGATGGGGAAACAAAAGTATAAAGCAAACACCACACTTACATTTTTGTGAAAACTGTATTGTTTTTAATCTTTCTGGACGAAAGATTTTTTTCACAGTATCAAAAGTGAATCTTAAAAAAAAAAAGAAATAGGCCAACATACACTTGGCTATTATTGATATAGTATAAATCTACATTCGAAACATTAAGATCTTATCTAACTAAATACCCTGGAAAGCATCAGAGATGTTAGAAGGAAACAAAATGTCAGCACAGATTCAAGAAAAAGAAATGATGCATCTCGGTGAGAGGCATCAGCGAAAACATGGGAACTGGTGTGGTGTCCTAGATGATCCAAGACGTGGAATTCAGACGGGCTAGTTGAAAGACAAGATGCCACCAAGATCACAGTACAGGAGGAGAGAGTTGTATGGATTGAAATTAGTCTTACACTCACAACCCCAAGAAACGCAAGACATGTGCTCAAAATATTCACTCAAAATGCACAAGCGTTGAAATCAACAATATCAAACAAAGTGCAACGGTTTCAATGCTAAAATGAGCATTGAACATTGGTGTGCCTGTCACTGTTTGTATAACGGTGAAAGAATAACAGTTATGGATTTGAGAAAAATCCCAGTAAAGTATTTCTGACTACAGGTAGCAGAGTATATAGGAATCAGTTTTGAACCGATTGATAGTAACACCAAGGGAGAGTTGATGTGGAAGCAAAAGACACGTTTAACCTCGTCTAATACAGGACTGGGAGGGGACAGCATGGAGACTCTTCTGTTCTACACTACATGCATGAGAAGATCTTTGCGCAGGTATTTGATTGGATTTGTATTTTAAAAAATGCATTCTGTGAACAAGCGTCTAACACAATAACTCTATATTTTTAGGGTTCCATTAGTATTGTTGGTGGATATGACAACTCAAGTTTTTGTCTTTTCAATTTCCTATCACAGAAATAATGATTACAAACAAACCAGGGTACTATTACAACTATCAGGTTTTCCGCAGTGGAATCACTGCAATGCTGACGCAAGCCGAAAAGGGAGGTTTGTTTCCTGAAAATTGGGTTAAAAATTCCTCTTGTGATCCTTTGGACAGTTCTACAGCATGACATGAGCGCTGGTGTCGGCTGACATCATTGGCAGAAAAACAGCGATATCGATGAGCACCAAATTGAGCTGATTGGAATTCATAACTTCAACCACCTTAAAACTGTCTCAGCTTTGTGATAAAAACATTTATTTCATGTAAGGTAACTGTTTACATACTACATACTTAAGCACATGGATGCAGTGGATTCAACAGACTTTTTTTTCCTCTCCATTTTTGCATCTCTCGTTTAGTGAGCATTGCAACGGTAGCAAAGAGTAGAGGTGGCCTGGAAAAACGACCCCTGGTTTTGTCAGCCACGAGTTATGTCTCAGTCTTCTGAATGGTGAGTATTTTTTTGAACCAAGGTCCCTTGGCTTTGTAAGGAAGAGAAGAAAAAGAGGGAATGAAAGAAAGGCCTCAGGCCAAATAGGGCTCTACTGGAAGAGTTTGTGGTGTGGAGTTTTTTTTTTCTCTTTTCCTGGCACACATCCAAGTTATTGAGCTGCATTGGAGGGAACCTTTTTGAGGCTGAAGTTGGACCAATTTACCGCTACCTTCTGGCGAGTTTGTTTTGCAGAATCAAGGCAGAACCTGGAGGAGGTACACAGACAGACAAGAGAGGGATGAGGTAGCGAGTCAGTTCATTCTAATTGATGTGACGGTACGGTTTTATCCTGACAGAGGCTGTTTTGAACAAACCTTTTGAAGTATTCCACTTCCCGATCAATTTCATCCATTTCTGTTGGATCCACATCTTTAGGGAGAAATACATCATCTGGGGAACGATAATAGGGATAAAAAACAAAACAAACAACACGTCAATAAAACATCGCCATAACTAAGAAACTTTGTATTCATCATGCTATAGCTGACATAGAGTAGTAAAGATAAGTTCATGTACCGATAGCGCTGCTGGATTTTTCACCCTTGTTCTTGTTCTTCTTATTTTTCCCCCTCGCCTGCTGCGGTTGGTGGCCATTCGCTGAAATGGCTTGGTGAGCTTTGCTTTCTGAATCCTGTTCAGAACGACTCCCTTGCGTTTCTGCGTCACCCTTCCCCCGTTGGGTATTGGACATGCCGCCGTTTACTCCGTTTGCTGTGTGTTTGGATGATCTGCCCTCCTCAGCTCTCTTAGGTCCGTTTTTCTGGTTCTCCGCACAGGGCTGAGGCGCTTTGTTCCCGGCTTTTGAGCCACAAGACGCCATTTCTTTCCATTCGCTGGTTTTCTGCGTTTCGTTCCCACAGGCGGCTTTGGTTGGTTTGTTGGGACTTTGCTCCGTTGCAGACTGCTCATGTCTCTGCTGCTGCTTTTTATTCTTCTTTGATTTTGCACCGCTGTTAGCGACGGTCGTGTTTTTGGAATCGGGAGCGTCCTCCTTCAATCTTGTGGTGGCTTGGGCTTGCGCCTGCGGCAAACTGTCAGATCCAGTAGAAGTGCATCTTTCAGGAGACCAAACCCTTATATGCTTCGAGAGGCTCGGAGTAGTGTGCAATCGCTGGACGTCCTTGGACCCCGCAGGGGCCTCTGATGTCGTAGTAGTAGTATTCTGGGATGGCACAGGGGTTGTGTCCTCCCATCCGTTAACCAGGTCCAGGTGGTTCTTAAAGGTTCCAAGTGAAAGAGGGGCCAGGTCAAGGTCTATCTGTTGCAGGTCAGAGGATCCGTTGAGATGGGACAATAAATGGTTGCCCTCCAATGTGGCTGCTTTCTTTGGGAAGTCATTGACGTCCAGATTTAAGTCGTACATGCTAAACGAAGCCCGGATTGAGTCTTTGATGGTGTTCTTAATCTCTTCTAGCCGACTGGTGAGGAAACTGTTCACACGTTCGAGTTCCAGCTGAGGCCAGTCAAGCAACCGACTGGCTTCTGAACCGTCGGGGATGGGCTCGTCGACGGGTTCAGATGGATTGGAGTGAGGGTCACTGCCTGCAGTACCCATGTTGCCCTGCTGAGCCTTTTCCTGAAACAGAGATGGTGCAGAGTTGAGGAGTGTAAAACGGTGTTGTTATTGAGGAGATTACACGTTAGTGGAGCTCTAGGTTGATCCCTTAATCATTTTTGTCTTCAAAACCTTCAAAAACAACAAAGAGCAGCGGTAGAGGAGGATGTGATGGTGTACTTTGCAAAAAGCAAAGGTTCTGGCTGGGTGGCGGTCTGTGAGGCAATTAAATAAGTAGCGACTTATGGACATCATTTTTCATTCTCTCTCTTTCACGTTTTTTTACGTCACACATAAATTACAGCTAGCTAGCATCTTTTGTTTTTGTCTACACTATGATACTATTGGAAAACTATAATCCTGCTTGCAGCCAGAGACTTCATCGGTTCTTGTTACTTGACCGGAAAGTTTTCCGTTTCACCCTGGCAGCAGTTGTCCTGGCTGAAAATGTGACACTGGCTCTGGACCTGCCATGAGACTGCGTTGGTGGAAAAAGGGTTTTTGACATTGGCCTTAATGTTGACTAACCTTAATCTGTATCAGATCAGGGTAAACATAACGATGCTCTACTGCTGTCTGTATTCCTTCAAAATAAGAGCACTTAAATACATCACTCGTGATTTTAAAACTTGAAATAAAAAAATAAAAAATCGGAATCAGACAATGAAACACAGACTAAATTAAAGAACACTTTATCTTAAGTTAGCATACCTTCTTCTTCTGTTTGTGACGAGCCCTTTTGGCAGCTTTGGCACTGTTGACGGGTTTGGGCTCGGAGCTGTTGATGAAGTCGAGGAGCTCGTCTACATCTCGGTTGTCGATGGCTCCGACCACAGTCAGCTCCGAGTCTTGACGTTGAGGCAGCTCCTCTTTACGCCGGGTCAGCCGCGAGCGGAGCTTCTCTCGGATCTCGGCGTAGTTGCGGCTCGTCGGTGCAGCAGGAGGCTACGACCAAATCATAAATGTCAGTCGGTCAGAATCTACAACAAATCTCCGTGAATCTGTGTTGTCTCAGAAATCTGAACTCTTCCTTCATCCATCTTCCTCACACTCAAAGCTGCAACTTTAACTTATAATAACTTATATCTGGTATTAAGAGATTTGACTCTTTCGTGACGGCACCTTTAAGAAAGGAGACAATAAAAGGTTTCAAAGTACCGCGTTGTGCCCGAAGAACTCGCAGTAGCAGCAGTCGCAGTACTTCCCGTCCTTCTGATTGGTGGAAGAGGAGGCACAGGAGCTCCTCTCGGAGCTGCTGTCTTCATCCTCTCCCTCCTCTAGCTCGGACGACGGGTGGCACAACGTCCCGTTAGTCATTTTGTGCCCCTTACATGCCTGGTCCCTAGAAAGAAGAAAGAACCTTCATTCACACCTTCAAGACTAATCCGGCGACCGAAGCGGTTTTCTCAATCTCACGGAATCAAGAAAAGCCGGGCATAAACGGCGCTACTGACCTGCAGGCGCCGGCCGTCAGATGTCCCACGTTTGAAGGGGCAGCTGTTCCTGCGTTGTGTCCGTTACACGGGTGGTTACAGCCCATCATAGACGTGCCCAGTTTGCCGTGTTGAGTGTTCACGGCAGGAATGTGGGAGTTTTTGCACGGGCTGGGCTTGTGGACAGAAGTCGGGCTGTCAGGACTGGGACAATTGAGTTTAGCAGTGGGACCGTGGAGGTTCGGTACCAGCGGAGGGAAGGGCGTGTGTGCTGCCACTCCAGTGCCGAATGAGGAGTTTACATGGGCGTGCTGACCGGAGTTTGGCTTCGGGGGTAAGAGCGAGGAATGCTGGGAAGACAGGCCGGTTGGACTGTTGGGGGGTACCGACAGGTCCGTGTGTTGATGATGGTCAGAGGGGTGGAAGGCTTCACCTGGACGAAAAACAGGAACGGATGTGAGTAAGAGGATCCTCACACACAGCGTCACTTTTCTTCCTGCTTTCACAGTTAAATGACTTCAAATCAATGGCATGATTATTCCAAACTTTTTCACTGATTACGATTTCATGAACGATCGCTTTAAATGTTTTTTCTACGCTGCTGCAACAGGTCCAAAAGATGCGGCCTTGTTTTTAGGCATAGGCTCCTCCCCCTGTTTGTAGCAGGATCAAATATTTGATTTAGAATATTATTCGACCAAATTTATATTTTTAGCGCAACATTTTTCATTTCTTTTGCAGCGTTAAGGACGTGACAATATCCAATCCTGCACTTCCCAAAACCATCAATCATAATTTTCATTGTATGTAAAATATAATTTGTTTATGTATTTTTTCTTTCTGGCCACTATGCTTCTTATTTCATTTTTATTATCCGTTTATTATTATTATTCTTTATTCAGTTTCCTGTATGCTGTATCGTGTTGTTTTGTTTTTATGCTGTGAGGCGCTGTTAAGGCTCTGGGTCGGACAAATAGAACTAGTTAGTAAACACACCAGCAATAAATAAAGGAGGTAGTAAATAAACATTAAATATTGAAAAAGAGGTAGAGATTTATTTTAGTGCAGTGCACAACGGAGGTGAAATATGTAATAATAATGTAATAATATATTTTGCACTCATGAGGGCAAACATCTGGGTTATTTCACAGAATTAACCGACATGAGTAAAATGTCATCGGTGAGCAGTTCCAAAGAACAAATAAAGGATTAGAGGATTGATTTATTTATTTTTCTTTAGAAAAAACCTGTCCATGTGTTTATCTTCAGTCGACTAGACTGCTGTAGTCCTGGCCAAGATCAGGAGAGTGGACCCTATCGGTCTACTTCTCGTATCTCTACGCTGACTTCCTGTCTGCCAAAGAATCCATTTCAAACTCCTGCTGCTGGTTTAGAAAGCCCCAAATGGTTTAGGGTTCAAAATCCATTTCTGAACTCAAAACCCTCAGGGTCGCGTCCACTTTCTGTCCTCAAGGTCAAAACACAGACGCTGTGCTCAGCTTTTATGTCCCACATATGTGGAACAGACTCCCAGAGAACTGACATCTGCTGCTTCCTGCTACTGGTTCAAACCCGGGACTGACAACATTTCTGTTAGTTCAGTCAGTTAATTACTCAGTTATTACATTATTATTATTATTAATTAAATTTCTGTTCAAATCAATTTTAATGTTTTCATACATTTATTTTGTAAAGCACAATGAATATTTGTAGTCTAGTACACAAATAGACATGCCTTGCTTGACATAAATGCCAATTTAACAAAAAAAAAAAAGTGTTAGTAACTGAATAAATCTGTATGAAAACTACTTTCTTAATTCCGGTTACCTTTAATGTAAATATTAACTTAGACAAAAATCCAATTCACCGTGGGAAACATTACCTGGTGGCGTCGGTCGGCGGCACATGGTCTTGAAGTGCTTGGGAGTGGTCTTACAATGATCTGCTGAGGTAGACAGGGGGCTCCCAGCAGAAGGTCCACTGGGATTCTGGGATGACGGGTGACTGTAGGGACAGACTTTGGTCCCTGAGGTTTTGACTGATTTCCCAGGTGCTTCATGAAGTCCTCTTTTCTCGTGACATGCCGACCCTGCTGGTACACCTGGAGATGGAGAAAAAGAACAGAGAAAAGGTTTGATGGATTTAAAGAGATTTGATGATAGATCTAAGACCAATAAAGCAATAAATAAACTTTCTAAATTCTTTTAGAGTGTCGGCATTTCTACGCTAGTGCTCGGTTTTCGCAGCGCAGCAGGGAAGAGCTGGGAGGAATGCAGGTTATGTTGAAGTGGTAAAAATAACAAATCATTTCACTTTCATGTATTTGACTAGAAAAGTTTGCAAGCTGCAGCTTTGGCACACCTGGGGGTGAGATGAAGAGAGCGGAGGAGCACGATTAAACATTCCACTGCTCTTATAAATAAATGATCTGTTGAAGTAAAACTCCGACTTCCTCTCCGGACCCACACAGAACACGTATCAAAGACTGAAAGAGTGTCAAACAAAAAAACATCCACACAGGTGACTTAGATGAATCTCTTAACTCTTAAGAGCAGCGGAGCTGGAGCTCGTTCTGTTGTTTCATCCGGTCTAATGAACTGGTCAAATATGTAGCCCAGCCGGTAAAAGACGCCTTACTCATACGGAAAGTTATTCTGCACCAACCTCCTCCGCCACGCGCTGTATCTTTACCCAGCGCTTCCTCGTCACACGCTGTGTTAGACTGACAGCTGTCATAATGATGTTTAATATTGTCTCTCGCTCTTTTCTCTCTTTCGCTGGTATGAAGGTGAATAAGCCAAATCCACAACGCCATTTATGCATTTAATAGCTATAACAGAAGGGGCCTAATCTTCAAAGCTAAATTCATTCCAAACTAAAAGCTATCAGTGGCTGGGAAGTGAGATTAAACTGCCTCATTAGGTGGGTTTACATGGACAGCCTCATTCCCAATAGATTCTGAAAAGACGCCTAATCAGAAAGAAAACGCTGCGTGTGAACGCCTCTATCCGAAAGAGATGACCCTTTCCGAACTTTTGTCCGAAAGGAGAGACGTGTCCATGTCAACCCACCTGTGGTAAACGTCAGAGGCGTCAGAGCAAAGAGTAATCAGTAAACGGGATGGGAGCCTTCATCACGCATACGGGGAGATGAAGAACCAGATTTCTCTGTGCTCTATGGAAACACTAAATCCCCAATATGATCAAAACCAGGATGAAAATCCTGTAAGGTCATACGGTCCTGCACAACACAGCGTGTACCATCAGACTGTACATGACCGGACCGCACAGACACTTTACCACGACATCATTCATATTTATACTCGTACACACAACAACTCATTCTGGTGGCTCTCCTCTACATTCATTTCAAGCTGCACACTTTTATGTTTTATGTTATGTTAAGAGTTTCTGGGGGGGGTTTAACTCAGGTTAATGTCACATTTATCAGCTGGGTATTACCTGAAGCTGAGAAACACGCCTCTTAACCAGCAAAGCACAAGGTCACGTCTGAAGGTCAAAGCCACTCTTACTGAGCACAAAAATGACGTTTTACTCGCTCTGCTACTGGAATGCAACTTGGCATCACGATCCATTCAAGCATCCATTAAAGTAAGAGTTCAAGCCGCAACAAGTAGTGAAGTGAAAAAAACCAAAAAACCCACACATTGTTTTGATAATCAGCTAAAAGCTCATGTCAGCCAAAACTTTCAAACATTTGCTAATTCCAGCGTCTTCAATATAAGGATTTGATGCTTTTCTTGGCATTAATGAATATCTTAGTGGTTTTGATGGACAGAAGTAACAATTTAAAGACGCTATGTTAGCCTGTAAGATATAATGACAAATAAATTTTTTTTTTTTTTTTTTTACATTTTATGGTTTTAAAAATGAATCATTATTGGCAAACAAATGGATAACAAAAATGGTCAACACTGTTGTAGCTCAAGTAGAATCACTACCACAGTTATGCACCAAGCAACTTTTGCAAAGAGACATGAGGAGGGAAGAGAAAACGGGATAAAAAGAGAGAAGCAAATATTCTAGGAGTGTGAGATGCGTCTGCGTTTCTCTCGCTCATAAGTAAGATTAATGTTTTACATTCCGTTCTCCTCTTATAATGCATCATTCTGACATTTCTGTCACAGCCATAAACAACAGCTTCATATTATTCTTATTGAGTTTTATTTTTATCTGCCGGCAGCGGTAACTCAGAGTCATTAATTTTCAATTTAACTCGCTTTGATTTGATTACAATAAAATTCTAATCCAATTAAGTTAAGTTTTCTTTTCCTTTTTTAACTTTTAGTTCTAACTGGATAATTTCTATTTAATCATCATACTTTATTTGCTGACGTCTTTGTGAACGTCCTTGGTGTTGAAACTTACAGACAATATTTAATCCTACTTTTAAACTACAAACGTGTTTATGACATGGTTATTATTATTATTATTTATCCATAATATTTTCTTGGGTCATTCAAACTAAACTTTTTACATGGCGTACTCACCGCTTAAAAAACTGTTATCTATAACATTATCTGTTCTCTGTATCTTTATTACCACTAAAATCACATCACAGGTCCATTAAAGGAGGTTTTGATGATGACGAGGAGGATAGGCCGACGACTGCTCCCACTATTACTGTAATAATCCACAAAAATAAATTGTTTTTTATAGTTAATTAATGGTTACAAATCTTAAAATCCCAACGGGACTCCAGGCTAACTTTGTCATTTCACCGCACATAAATTCTGTGAACGCCATACAACTTCTTTTTTTTCTTTGTCAGATTTTATAAACGCTGGTCTTTTTTAAAATCATGTACAAATTATTTTGCGGAGAAATAAAGGTAAGAGCAATTCTCTACCGTAAGAATATATGAAAGGGTTCAGTTCTGCTACAGTATAGTAGTCTTCTTCTTCTTCATCATCTTTATGCTGCCTTTTTCCCCCCGGACACTATGATAATCTGGTCACATGACACCTCTCTCACCTTCATCCATACAACATCCCGTTCCTTCAAACACAGACAAACCCAAGATGCTCATCCAGTTTGTTCCATTTAGAAATGTTTGTTGCCCCCTCCCCCAATCAGATCAGTTCAATTTCAGAATTTTCTAATGAAAACGATGATTCATACGTGTTGTGGTTGTATAATGTACGATGAATATGCAGTAAATTTTTCCTTTTTTACATCTATCTTCACCATCAGAGAACACCTGAACAGATAACTAGCTTAACCAAAACATAATTCCACCATTCATAGTGATGAGCACTGAGAACATCTGAAAATAAAGCTTCAATTAGAATTACAGTAAGTAGCTTAGCACCTGAACAACATGGCTGATGATGAAGATGCGTCACACGTGAATTGCTGAGTAAAGACGTTAACCAGCAAGGACAAAATTTGTGTTTGTTTTCGCGAATTGAAACTCGCATCGCAGACTGCTATTCGAATTTGATGATTTGGGCGATTCCGGTAACCGCTATGAAAGGTTTCTGCATCCGTCTCTTATGCTTTGATGACAGACCTTGTTGTTGTGCGTGTGAAGAAATGTTGTGGTTGCAATGTTCCCCTCCATTGGTGTGGGCAGAGTTCCAGAGACCTGACAGTTTGTGGGCTGACAGGAAGGAACTTGGGTCCCAATCCACAGTACTTTGCTCCGGGTAACCGTTCCCACAGCTCTGGGACTTACAGGAGGAAGAGTGTGACAATGGTACCTGGAAAAAAAAATAAAAACAACAACTCAAGCGAACCCAAGAGATTTATCAGCGGACATAGTCTACATAGGCTGTTCTATGTACACATCTAACATTACCAGCTAATTCACATTAACGTGCGTTTAACAAAAACATCCTATAGCAGAAACTTTCCAAACGCACCTTACGCTTACGGGTTAATCGACTCTAGCGTCACATTCAGCTACGCTCAAAGCGTGATGACGCAGTAAGTCGTCAACGTTCACATTCTATCTAAAAGCTGAAAAATTTGTGCATAAAGAAAATCAATTTTGTGCCGATGCGTGTAGAACACGAGCCTCCATCACAGGTGAACGTAAGCAAACTGACACGGAAGCCACCGGAGTTCAAATGTGCTTATAAAAGGAAAAAATACGCAAACTGAAAAAAAGAAAAAGAAAAAGAAAAAGAATAATAGGAAGCACTTTTGAGTCTATGTGGACTGACTGTATCAAAGTATGGACATGGGTGACCCTATGTGACCTCTCTCCGGGAGTGTAATGAAGAAAAACAGAAAGCATACGGTAATAACCGCTGCTGCCACACATAAGACAAACATGAACCAAACAAGCGCTAATGCTTCTGACCACTAGACGGATGTTTAAACGTACTAAAGCCGATGTGTGAGTAACCCCATGTTGTCGCAATGCACTGCGTGGTGAATAAAGAGAGAGAGAGATCGCCACAGCTGATGGAAATGAACACCGATAAAAATTGTATTAAAATAAAGACATGGCAAAGATTTAGCCCATGACCCAAATCAGCCCCCCGTTTTTTATTTACCGGCACAGGCTGTTCCTGGGTGCTCCGCCTCTCTTCCTCTTCCACGCTCTTGCAGCAGCTCTGACAGATCCACAGAGGCACCTCTCCCAGCAGGGACTGGGAGAGCGAGGGCACGGCATCGGCGAGCTTACGCCCCGGCGCCTCCCGCATTAGGGCCTGGGAGAGTGCGGGTACGGCATCAGCCAGCTTGGTGCCGTGGCCCCCCGGGAGCCCGTTTACGGAGCCTGACCCCCAGTCCTTAAATTCACGGTGGCATAGGAGGCAGCAGTTGTGCATGGGCTGGGGAGAGAGAGAGAGAGAGGATAACGACATTAAGTGTTAGCGTGTAACTACCAGTCAAAGTAACTTAACTCATTATTTTAATGAAACCTTAGGAGAAAAAAAAAAAGGGGGGGTCCAAAGAATAAAACAATAATAATAAGTGTGTTTGATAAACAAGGTTGCGCGATTTTTCTGGTTTTAACCGATATAACCTATGAGGGAAAATGTATTTCTTTATGTTTCACCTTTGGAAAACATTGTTAAAAGTCAGTAGCTATGGGATTTAGCCTGGAAGTCATTCCTCCGTAACTCGTGTTAGTCCAACATTCCTGCATCAAAATAAACTTTGAACCGGAGTTTTCTGTGAGTTTGCCTTAAGTTTGGTCCAAAAAGTTCTCTCAAGGCTTCACAGTTAATAAAAACATGGTATTTTGCAAAACTTTAAAGCCGTCACGAGCCGACCGCATTTAAGTCCCATGAAAAATGTTGTCAGTCGTCAAGTGAGAGTAAAAGCACAGGAAGGGATGAAGGATTAATCCCGGGGGGGGAGTAGGAGGGGATACTTTGGCAGGAAATATAAACCAAACTCTCCACGGACATCGAACCTGACGAACAAAGATGAATATCATCAATATCATTACGCCACCCTGTCACATACAATAATCAGAGAAAACGCGGTAGAGCTAGTAGATACATAAACTCAGACTTCAGAGAGTTTCTTAAACCCGCTGGCTGAATTGTATAGCAATCAATTCGCAAATCATAGTATTGTCCATCACGTCATCGCAATATGACTTCTTCACCATATCGTGGTTCCCCTTATACACACCAAACAAGAAAAAGTTCTCTGAAGTAGTGATACGAACGTAAGATCGTGGTATGTTTTTGATAAAACAAACCATAAAAATCCCCATTGTTTATATTTTTGACAAGCTAATTGTCAGGCATAATAAAAATGTTCTAAATAGTAAATAAATGCTGCATTTCCTGATTTTTTTTGTGCACACAATTGTAAAAATAGGAATCTTGCAAAATAAAAAACGCAATTTGTATAGAGATACGCCACAAAATGTCGCAATACAAAAATTGACTGCATTACCCAACCCAACAGTTTTATAATACTTCAGGCTAAAAAATACAGGTAGTGTAGTTAATCAGATAAAAATGTCCATGTAATGGACATTCTGTAAAACAAATTATTAAAATAAATTGTTTAGTAATGCTCTGAAGGTATCTTAGTGATAAAAGAGTAGTTAGTTGTTTGATGTAAGGTTGCAACGACACGTCAACGTCCTCATTATAACGTAAACGCAATGCTTTACGTTGAATGCTTTGACTCGTTGCACCACTGACATTCTTCCCCAATAATGAGGGCAACTTCCAGCAATGTTGTTAATGAAACTTTTTCCTTAAAACCAATAACCGATCGCCTAAAGTGTGAGAATTCTTCAAGCAAGGACCGATAATGAGATACTGAGACAGCGCTCTGCATGCTTTGTAAAACGGAAATAGTAAACCACATCTCTGGAGAAAATATACTGGATGGATCTCTCCGTGGGTAGTGACCGAAAGAATAAGGTCAACAATGCAAGCAGCTGGAAGGAGCTTCCTTCGCAGAGTTACTGGACTCAGCCCTGGAGATGAGGTGCAAAGCTCGGAAATCCGGTTGGAGCTTGAGTACGACCACTGCTCCTTCGCTTTGAAAGGATCCAGTTCAGTTTGTTCCAACATCTGACGAGGATGCTTCCCTTTGAAGGTTTATCAGGCAGGTCCAACTGGAAGGAGATCCAGAACTCGCTCGAGGGACTATAGCTCTACTGTCCTGGGAACACCTTGGGATCCCCGTGGATAAGCTGGAGGGTGTTGCTGGGGAGAGTGATGTCTGGAATGCCTTACTTAGCTTAATGCCAACCCCAGATAAGCGGTAGAAAATGGATGGATAGATAATTGTTCGATTAGTGGACTGATTGATAAAAGTGATAATCGCTAGTTTAATCTCTAAAAAAAAAAATTTTTAGTAGCAGCCCTAGTTAGATGTCATTTATTCTGCAATAGTCAGCTGGATAGATCATAATATCTAGAGAACAACATAACCATATATATGTGGTATAGGATGTTTCCTTAATGTAACGCAGGGGTCAAATGGACAATTGCAAGATTAGCCAGTGACTGAGGTGTGTATCGTTAAGGTTACGAATTCCCATTTAGCTCTGCATCACTGGCTCATAACTATATGCATTCAAACTTTTGGCATTAGCTCTGTAGCACTCCGATTGTTGACTGGTGCAAATGGTATAGAAACAATAGCACGAGGGAGCGGAATAAATAGGCGAGAGTGTATCTGAGAGTGAGCTCACTCATTTATGAACCCGTTATGCCTTTCAGCTAGCTAATTAGCCAGTAGCTGACTAGCTTGTGTTGCCTGTTTCCTTTAGCTACGTTTGAGTGTAACGTTGGGTAGAGAGCACGCTTGCAGCACGCTAGCATCAGAGGATAGCCCGGCTAGCCTCCTGGCTATAGCTAGCAGGGAAGATGAAGAGTTACAAATGCTGGGAAATCAGAGTGACCTGTCCGACAGAACAATGTCACCTGTCCGACATAGTGGATGGGCTGCAGTGTTTGACACGCTGCTTCAAAGCCGCCGGTGCTGCTCGCGAAGTTGAGCGCATTATTTACATAATTGCATACCAAACGACCTGGGATAACTAAAGACCCACGACAACACGGTGTTATTAAAATGACATTAAATGATTTCAACCGGCAAGCGGGTGAAGATAAGTTCATATGTGTGGGGCATAGTGGCATAGAATAAAAGCACAATGGAGGATGCATGGGTTAGAGGAGAGGTGTTAGCTCCGGGGCTAGCTAGCCGATTTAGAATCCAGCGATTGGCTTGCTGCTAGCTAACGTACCTGGTTCGCCCTGGTGGTGGGCAGCCGATCCAGCCCAGCATCTCCACCGCCAGCTACATCGTTGGGAGAGACTGGGATCTTCGATACGCTCTGCTGTCCGGGCACAAGCTCCTTCTGGGCGACCCCCTGCTGCTTGCTTTTCTTCCTCGCCATTACAACGGTGTCTATGATACGCTTTGGCCAAGTTTGCACCAGTTTCGGTGAATTTAAGAGCAGACTTTCGTTTCTTCTCGAACCTCAAAATGTTCTCTATCTCCTCCAGTCAAGACAACAGTCAATATGGCGGAGAACTGGCACAGTCGGGAGTTCATAGGTTAAAGATACTGCTGGCAATGTGGCTTCACTCCTCTGCCAGGCTTACAACTGAAATATTACGCAGCCGGTGAAGCCAGGCGACGCCATCTTTAGTGAGGTCAACCCTCTCGTCTCACTTTTTTCTGTCTGTGAAGATACAATTCTATTCTTCAAGAGGTTTTTCTGCAAACTGTAACGACCAACTGTAAGTCAAATGATTATTCAACACATCATTTTTATTGAACGTATTCAGCTTAATTTTATGATGCCAAGTACAGAAATATTGGCAACACGAAAATACGAGTGTTACCGAATGTACTTCACTGAAACAGGATACAGCCTAAAGTTCGAAGATTTAAGGTATTTTACAGTAAATATATTCATGTCTATCGTTCTTTTAAAGATAATGCAATTTGTGGAGATGAAAAATTAAAAGTAATATAATAACAAATATCACACAATAAGAATTTGTATAAAAAAAACTCTGAGATGGCTGGATCATACACTGTGTAGTATTACTTTTATATAATATAAGGGGAAAATATAGAAAAATATAAGAGATTTTTTGAAAGTATGGGCACCACAAGAACAGAAGGGACAGGGGCTTGGTCACGGATTGACAATGACGTTTACGTTGTCTGTTGATGCCTTCATTGTAATCGAAAATATTGGAATCGTAGCAAAAAATACAATCAGGATCGGTAGGTTGATCAATTAAATTGCGATAGAAAAAGCGGAAATTTCATTGATGTAATATTTACAGGAATAATATTTTTTCAGATTAGCTAAACTGTCAATTTTGAACATTCAAATTCGTTTACTTATTATTTTTTTGCGTCATCGTAACTGTTACTATTGCATTTCAATATCTGATCCATATAAATTCTATTTTAAGTAAAATGAACAAACCGAGGAAATTATTTTAAACGTTAATCAATGTTATTATATTCAGCAAACCCGCGTTGTTTCGAAAGAAGTTTAAATATCCGAGCTTATGCTGGACCCTTGAAAGCACCCTCTCTGTGGAATTGTGCATGGATTGAGGACGTAGCACAGACAGAATCATCTACTTCAGGCTCCCGGCGCTCGCCCCTCTCTGTATATTAGTTACCACTGTTGTTTTATTTGAAATTAACAAAAATGGAAGGAAGCGTTTGCAACATCCAGGTTCTTCTCCGGGCTGCTGAATTTCTGGAGAGGAGAGAGCGGGGTGAGCGTTTTGTGACAACTGTCAGTCTGCAGGGGGAAAGAGTTGCTTATTGTCAGAACAACAAAAACACACAAGGAAGGAGCAGATACCAGACGATCGGTATACTTGCGCGAAACACTGATGCATAATCTAATAGGAGTGTTGGGAAACCATCGAGGATCCCTTCTGTGCGCTATTTTCGGCGATCTTTCCCTTTTGACTGAGTGACCTACATATCGGACGCATCATTGTAGTCAAAGGCGCCAACCTGGTCCGATTTGAAAATGAAGCCGGGCTGGTCAAAGCGCTCATCACGGATGAATGAAAGAGAAGCACAAACAGCAACTTTGAATGTTCTACTTTACGGTTAGGACTGTTTTGAGCATTTGTGCGGAGAGAGGTCCGGAGATGTGTTTCATAATGGTGAATAGAGAGTGAGGGATGGCGCCAAAATCGGAGCGACCAGCTGATGACAGCAGTTGTGTTTTTGTCATCCTTCTCAAGCAGTTTTAGGACCATTTTGTCCTAGATTTTAATTGTTGACTAACTTTATCAAGGATTAACATCAGCTTTGCATAACTTTGAATCACAGATTGTTTTGGAACACGGATTTGAGGTTTTGTTTTGTCCTGCAGAGGCTGAACATGGATATGCTTCCGTTCTGCCTCTCAGTCCCGATCACTCCGACAAAAGGAGCAAAATGAAGAGTAAGAAGATTTCAGCAGGCGGCAACAGGTGATTACATCTCATTTCAAACAACTGACAACAGGGTGTGGCTGTAACGATGGACTTTTGGTGCTCTGATAGTAGCTCACATGCTATCACTGCTGTGCATCTGTTATTGTCACGAATGCATTTCAGAGCTAAGAGAACTCTTTCTGTTCCTGCAGGTCAGTTCATAACGAGCTGGAGAAAAACAGGTAAGGTACGTTTTCTTATCTTAAGTAACAATGATAAAGCATGAGATACTGAGGATCACCTTCACAAAGACAGAAAGAAAGGATTTATGGTGTCCCTATTTAATTGTAGTTCTTATTAATTAGGGTAAGTTCAATTTTTCAAAATTAAGAATGTAAAATTCCCCCCAAAAATAATGAAAGGCACATTTCCAGACATGTGTGTAGAGAAGTTTGTGATAAAATGTTGAACAGTTTTTGTAGTTATTCACCAAAAATCCTTATCTATGAAGAATTCTACCCACAGAATGTGGCTTTTCTCCCATTTGTAACCATGGAAACAAACAAAAACAATATAATGGGAAAAGTTCATATATACCAAAAGGTGCCTCTTATGTAACCGACTCATGTGTTCATGAGGAAAAACATGGCACAAGAAACCCACACCTATTTTTCTCTTGGTTTGTTGTTGGGGTAAAAAAGTTATATATAATTGCGCCTTTCGCACAAATATATAAAGATATTTTTAAATTCTTGAAATTGCTGAAATAAAGAAAATATCTTGAAATTCATGAAAGAGGAGTATTTGTTTTGTATTTGTGTAAGTAATGTGTTATTTTAGAATATATTATGAAGTCTACATTTTCCTGTAAAACATCCATTTATTGAAATCAAGATGTAACAAATCCAATTTATATATTGGGAAATGTATAGCTCAATATTTTTCAAGTTATATTAATATAATTTCAAATGTTCAGAATGTATGATAGTAATAACATTGTTATTACTAAAATCTACCCTTTTTAGAAACTAAACAGTTAAACATATATCACTTATAAATTGGGATATAGTAATAGTTGCCATATGGACACACCATCCAGTGGAGGCTTGAACGCATCATGGTTGCTTCTTCTTGTGCTTTGCAGACGAGCTCAGCTGAGGCACTGCCTGGAGCAGCTCAAGAGGCAAATCCCTCTGTCGTCTGACTCCATGAGGAATACCACCCTCAACCTGCTGAGAAGAGCCCAACTCCACATAAAGGTAAAAACAATCACCGGACACCGTAGAATCAAGCCCCAATTCTGCAAATGATATATATTAACCCCCAGCATCGTTCTTGAATAATAATAACCTGTGCGTTCTTACACCCATCAGAAGCTGCAGGAACAGGACGAGCGGGCCGAGAAGATGAAGGGCCGTCTGCGCTGGGAGCAGAGGGAACTGCGGGTTCGGCTGGAGCAGCTGCAGAGAGGCTCGGAGAGGATGAGGAACGACAGCCAAGGATCCACTATGTCATCTGAAAGATCCGACTCCGACAGAGGTAGGTCACTCCAACGTGAAGAGTCTCAACTCATGCACAGTCGCAGTAATTCCCACCGCGTTCTTTGTTAATAACAGTGTAATAACAGTGTAATTACAGAGTTTGTAGTGTGCTTAGTTAATAACATTGTAATTACAGCGTTTGTTTTGTGCTTTGTTAATAAGTGTTATTACAGCTTTTGTATTACGCTTTGGTAATAACAGTATGATTACAGCGTTTTATAATGTGCTTAGTTAATAACGTTGTAATTACAGCGTTTTTTTCAATTAGATTTTTATTCAGGTACATTTAAAGGGCAAATGTTACCATTAAGATTTCATTTCATTTCAATTCTTCATTTCAGATTGATTTTAAAAACCAAAAAAGATTTTAGCGTGACAAACATACATACTTACAAAAAAAAGTGTAAAAAAACAATATTTTAAATAAATTAATCAAATATGTCCAAAAAGGAGCGAGAGGAAACAAAGCTTATGATTTTCCAACCCCTTATTCAACTGCTGATAGTTCCCTGCTCATATTTAGCGGTTATAAACCCTTTTTTTTTGTCATATATACACCAAATTATTAAGAATTGTACATCTAATCAACAGATTTACCAATCCATACTAAAGAACCTCCATATACTATAGTTTTATTAACAACCCATCAACCTATTATCACCAAAATAATCACAATCAATATAATATCTTCATCCCAATATCCTTTTAGAAAACTTTAAAAAAAATATTTTATATATTTTTTAGATTATTTGTTGTAATTTCTAATGATTTTTCGCTTTTGTTTATCATAGATTGGTGAATTCTTCTCAATAATGGCACTTTGTGACTACGAGGCACATTCACACGGGAGAAAATGAGGCTTTTCAGAATGAGCAAGTCTTTAATTCAGAAAAATAGAGAATTGTTTTTAAAGATAAATATTACATGCTTAAGTTTAATTTGGTTTCGGCATGAGACATTAATATTCCTGTCTTCTCTTCTCTCCTGTCGTCTCCTTAAGCAATAGATATTATTAGTATGTTTATTTAGCGCACACACTTAGGGACTTTGCAGTTGTTAAGGCAGAATTCAGAAGTGCTGACTACGGCAGAATTTCTCCTGGATCTAGCTTCAGGGATATAAAGTGAGACATCCGAGAGGCATTCAAACCAAAACGGGACTCGAGAGACAGTCAGCCAAATGCTAAAAATACAGATATCCTTGCTCCTAGTTTTTTTTAGTTTATATTTTTTCCTGAATTAACAACTTAATTACCTCAGGGCAATTTATTTTTACTGAAATCTGTTCTCTTGGAGATCTTCTTCGTCCGTCCGCCGTTCCCCTACGGGGTCGCCACAGCAGCTCAACTGCTTCCATCCGTAGTTTCTGTTTGGTAACCCAACAGATTATTATTTTATTGGATAGAGCCTCATGTGGCCCACCTTTGGTGCCAAGGTCATAAAATAGTCCTCCATTGATGGTCTCATTCTCGTTAGTACCAGCTGGGACGTGAATGATGATTTTTCGAGAAATGATTTGTTCCTTTGATAAAATCTTCTCTTCACATGGGTTGCCGTGGCAACGCCGGGTCAGAGGACAGGCAGTTTAGTTTATCAGCCATTGTTACAATCATGCTGTGACGATGTAATTAGAGGTGCCCGATCGATCGGTGCATAAGAAAATAATCAGTGCATCTTTAAATATAATTATTTTGAATCATTTTTAAAAAAAAGAAAAAAAGAAATGAAGTCATGATTGAGATAAAGTTGGATAAAAAAATGAGTTGTATTCGGCACTTCCGCAGAGTTACATCTGTTGTAACCTATAATATTGGAACAGAGTGAATAATACTTCACAAGTAATTCAAACAGTTTTCCACATTGTGAGGAATAATGTTATTAATGTGTTATTACATCCTCATATTTCCTCCTGCTGATGGATGTGATCTCTCCCTGCTCTCCTTACAGAGGACGTGGAGGTCGACGTGGAGAGCATCGTGTTCGACTGCGTGGACTCGCTGAGCCTTATGCACGCCGGTGCTGACCACTGTTACTCCAGCGTGGACAAAGCCTGGCTATGACGGCGGTGGAACTCGCCGTAGCTTGTTAAATATCACCAGGTGGACAGTGAGAGAAGACATTCCAAAAGAAAAAAAAAAAAAAAAAAAGCAGGGGAAGAGGGAGAATGGACAAATATGTTACTGTACCTAACCCATTATTATGACATTCTTTTTTCTTTTTCTTTTTCGAAATATGTCAGACCACAAGCTAAACGTTAATAATACACAGGAGCTGTGTCATTTTGCACTGAATAGCAGTTAAGATCACTGGGCTGGGGTGGATTTAACATCACGCATGTTTGTTTTTTTTGGCATTAACCATTAAGGGAAACTCTTTCCAATCATTCATTCATCGTTCGCCTCTTCAAGGCCTCTCCAGAAAACCAGTAAGGGCTTCATTATTCAGATCATAGTTTATACGACAGCAGGTCTCTATACTGAATCCTGCCTTAAAATCAAATGTGGTTTTTAAACTTCTCCAAATTTTTTTTTTCTTTAGCACCGACTCGTCATTTCAGTGAAAATGTCATTTGTGGCACTTAAACATTAATCCGTGCTTTTTTTGTTTTGTTTCCTTTTTGTCCTGTTATGTAAGTTCAGTCACTTTTTCTTATTTTTTTCCCCATCTGTTGCACAAAGAACGTCCACACATTGCACTTATGTCAGATAAAGATTATGGGGTACGTCAGAGTGGAAAAACCGAGAACACGTATGAACTGGTCATATTTGCACATTTGTCTCTGGCAATTAAGTAACCGTGCCAAATGTTCAATTTTAGAATATTTGTGCACGACTCGGTCGGCTTAAATGCTGACGCCTTATTTAAAGAGGACTCATCAGAGCTCACGGACAACTTCCTCTACCGATCGAGTTCTTGATCACAATTGCGTATACTTCTGCGTGAATGGTACACTTATTATTTCACCATTTTGTCGGGTAATGTCGACTCGTAATCATTACGCAACCTATGCTGTATTACAATTATGTATCATATTCTTTGTTGCTTTGTATTTAATAACTGAAGGTGCTTTTTTTTTTCTTCCACTTTTCATTTCTGTATATGCAAGATGCCTTACTATCTTTAATATTAAGTATGCATTAATTTCTCTCCGCCCAGTAATATTATGTAGCATTTTTATACTGGTGTAAGCTCTTTTTTTTTTTTTTTTAATTGAATAAATATTTTCTATATTTATGTGCCATTTCTGTTTGTTCATAGAAGTCACGTTTCTGTTTGCAGATTTAATGTTTTTCTTTTCGTAAAGGTAGACCTAAGAAGCAATCGATTAGATTTTGATGATAATCCGGATCAGATTACATTTTCAGGTTTTTTTTTTTTAACATTATCGTTTGCTTCTGACTTAATGGATATCGACCACGCTGTAAGATCAACCTCACATCAAAGCCTGATCTGGATCAGAGTAACCAGAGTAACATACCAGATGACGTGGTGATCCAGAAAGATTAGATCTTCAGCGCTCATGTAATGTGGCTCACCGACATGATCATGGGGGGAGGGGGGTAGAGAGAGAGAGAGAGAGAGAGAATGCCTGAGGAATGGAGGACAGGTGTGTCCTGGTGTAATGTACAGAGCTATAGTAGAATGATCTGGGAAAAGTAGCGGAAGATAATATGCGTCGACTTGTGAGCAGCAGTATGGTTTCAGCTTTAAGAGTGCTGATGGAGAAGTTTAGAGAAGGTCGGAAGAGTTGCGTTGTGTCTGGATGTAGAGAAGGCGTACGACAGTGAGGGATTGTGGGATTGATGAGGAAGCCTGGAGTGACAGTGGAATATGTTAGAATTGTACAGAGAAGGTATGAGAGCAGCATGGCATCAGTGAGTTGTAAAGTAGGAGTGACAGATGGGTTGGAGATGGAGGTGGGACTGCACCATGGTTCAGCTTTGAGCACCCTCGTTTTTGCTGTGGTGATGGACAGGCTGACAGATGAGGTCAGACTGGAGTCTTGGTGGTCTGTGATGTTTGCGGATGACATCTGTTGTGATGGGATCTGTGGAAGAAAACCTGGAGAGGTGGAGGTATGCGCTGGAGAGAAGAGGAATTAGGGACAGAATACATGTGTGTGATTGAAAGGGGGTCAGGTGCAACGGTGAGGATGAAGGTGTGGAGGTGAAGAAGATGTGGGAGTTTAAGTACTTGGGGTCAACTTTTCATAGAAACGGAGAGTGTGGAGAGGAGGTGAAGAAGCCAGAGCAGGCAGGGTGGACAAGAGTGTCAGGAGTTATCTGTGACAGAAGAGGAGCAGCAGGAGTGAAGGGAAAGGTTTATTCCATGGTGGTGAGAGCAGCTCTGCAAGGCGACCCCTAAAGGGAACATCCAAAAGAAGAAATCACCTATTTTGCATGTTTTTAGACACTGGGAGGAAGTGGAAGTACCCGGAAAACCCACGCATACATGGCGAGAACATGCAAACTCTTCACATAACAACCCAGAATCTTCCTCCTCTGAGGTGACAAAGCTGAAACTTTAGCTACTTCCTGAAGAACGTGATTTTTCTTGAGTGACTATCAAACCAAGAACAATGTTAACGTGATTGCAAATTAAAGCGGTCGGTTCTCCTAGTGAGGATCAAACAATCATTGGACCGACTACTTCTAGGTGCAGTGACATCATGCTTAAGAGAGCAGCTGTGGCCCTGGTCAGGGTTCTGGGTCCCGTCTGGTTTTACTACAATGATAAACGCCAGCACTGCTTTGTGACTTTATTTTAATCAATGCCAGAGAAGGATGTTTTTTCCTTTATTATATATATAATTATGTTTTAATTGACATGAAAGAAAAGAGTCACAGCATCAACAAAATTTGCTATTGCAGGATTCCTATTCCAACCCACCGGTGACATCCTCACATTTGACCTTTGACCCATTGTGGTGTTCTGCTGTTCAAAGAATCACAGAGATAGTTATAAAGACATTGTCCATTTATTGACAAGGTTCCATATTTGACCGATGTAAGCGCCTCTTTGAGTATCGTTTGTATCACCAAAGTTAAAGTGAATGTAAACACGGGTTGAATTCAAACATGACATCTGTTACGACAAAATCAAGACAGTTCCCTCCGGAGTAATGACAAAAATACAAACTCTTAGTCCTCACAGAATCAACTTCAGCTCAGAAGCATGGTGGGATGGTAATGGTGTGATGCTGATGGTGTGATGGTAATGGTGTGATGCTGATGGTGTGATGCTGATGGTGTGATGGTAATGGTGTGATGCTGATGGTGTGATGCTGATGGTGTGATGCTGATGGTGTGATGATAATGGTTTGATGATAATGGTGTGATGCTGATGGTAATGGTGTGATGCTGATGGTGTGATGGTAATGGTGTGATGCTGATGGTGTGATGGTAATGGTGTGATGGTAATGGTGTGATGGTAATGGTGTGATGATGATGGTGTGATGATGATGGTGTGATGGTAATGGTGTGATGATAATGGGGTGATGGTAATGGTGTGATGATGATGGTGTGATGGTAATGGTGTGATGATAATGGGGTGATGATAATGGGGTGATGCTGATGGGGTGATGCTGATGGGGTGATGGTAATGGTGTGATAATGGTGTAACTGAAGTAAACCATTAACACCCATCGACATGAATCAGATTCTGTGGTTCTCCTTGTAGACAAGTAGCTGTTAATAGTACAAAGCGGTAAAAAATTCAAACAGGGATATTCCACGACTGGAAAAACTGAATTTGTGATGTGTGGACAGATCACTAACAAAAAAAAAAAAAAAACTCACCTCAGTGCTGATGTGGCTTGAAATGTAAATATAAGTAAATGGTGAGTTCCTTAAAACGCAAGCGAGATGCTTTCTTTAAATTCTGTCCAGCAGTTTTTGAGGAGAAGTGGATAGACTATTCCATTAAGTCCCGACTGGAGAGGGTAACCCCATGTGCCTGCTCTGGTGGAGGCACAAAAATATGACATAATCAAGAGGATCCAGAGGAAAAAACAGGCACAGATGGGCACCGGAGGTTGAGCAAAAGTCTGAGGATCAGTGTTGGCTAAGTGCTATTATTGTTCTATGGAATTCTGGGCCCGGTTCAGTCCTTCTTCTCTGAGATGATCTGCTGCCGAGGTTTGATGTATTCAGCGAAATGCAATCGGGGAGGACGGAAGGCTCTTGAACCCAGCTCAGGCCTTTAATGTTGCAGCCATCATTCCAGTTGGACGCCCCCTCACAGAGGTGTCCGACCATGTGCCGGACCAGTTTGCCTCACCCCAGCTGAACCATGAGGTGGGGGTGGGGGGGGGGTGAGGTTTTTATGTCCCGGTATCAGTGGGAAGGAATCCATCTCAGTGGCTCAGACGTATTGTTTTTTCTGAGCGTGTGAAGCGAGGTCTTTGGCTTTCTCCTTTGCAGCCAGGGCCGTCTCTCTTGCTCGCTCTGTGGCCGTTTCTGCTAAGGTTCTTGATGGAGTTTCACCTAAAAAACAAAAAAACATGTATGTCAATATATTTGAAATAGGATTGATGAAATATGTGTATCAATATTTAATGATTTCCTCCTGGAGAAGTGCACTAGCTTTAAAGTCCTGGTATGTGTAATGAAGAAATAAGGACTAACTAAACATCTGAACTCATAAAAGCTTGTATGAATGGATTTTGGAATTTCACAAGGTAAAGTAAAAATGTTATTGAAATGTGACGTGACGAAGATGTCATTAAGTATGTATTACTATATATAATACTGTAATAGAGAATAAATATAAGATCTGTTTTGTATTTTTTGTAACTTGCCCCTCCTCCTAGCCCATGCCTTTTAATATGTTTCCGCTGACATTTAACTTAACCTTGTTCTTTATTGAGGTTGAACGTATGAAATATTGGGATCATTAAGTTGTCTGAACTTTTAGAGCAGCTGTAGATGATGAGTTGGTGGAAATCTCTCCTGTAACACGGACAGATATTTGTCCATGTTCTACTTAAGGATCTTAAATGCATGCGTCAGCCTGGATCTAGTGTTCCGTTTACGTCAGAGACTGTTAATGTCTTTATTGCTCTTTTATCAGAGCGGATATTTTTGACTAAGCAGCTAAAGCACATGTAATTATACCTGCAATAAACGTCATTCAAATGATTGATGTTATGATTGACACTTTACCTTGCATCCTGGCCAGAACGTACTCGAAGCCCTTCATGGTCTTCGTAACACTCTTCTTAAACCTTGCAAGACCAAATTCCTAGTAAGAGAAGAGAAAGAGTCAACCAACACAGCAAAGCACACTTTAAGCTTTGTTTCCTCATACTTTTGTTTTGGGTCTGCTAATCCTGTTACAACACAGCTCCCTGGTGAGCAATGCAAGGACAAGCATTTCAATATCGATGGACAGAAATGCCGCTGCGGTCTTGGGACAGAAGCTACTTCGATCTTATGAAATATGCGCATGCAAAATTTTCAATATAGAAACAGGGCAAATAAGTGAGGAGGTGTGGATCAACATCTGTGACACGTTTGATCTTATGCATGATGGTAAATTTCAAACCCATAGAATATTAGGTAAGTGGTTATAATGTTATGGCATATTGGTGTATTTACTGACTGGCCTTTACAACAAAGGACAACCCAGATTTTGTGATAAATTATTCACCAAATGAAGCCTTAGTGGACGTAACTAACTGCTGAGCGGCTGCATCCACCCCTGTGTGTGTTATGTTACCACCTACAGAATGACGGACAGGTGAGTGGGTCTCCCTCTCCGACAACAGACACAACATCGTCTGGGATCGATCGTCATATTGTGGAGCTCTGCTCTACTGACCTGTATACCTCTACTGAGCCCGTAGACATTGGAAGAGATCCAGGCCTCTCTTTTTATCTCCGTCCAGCTGCCATTTTCAGGGTTGATGTGGTATTTGCATCTCTCTTCCACGGACTGAGGAAAAACAAGGAAAGGCATCATGGAGTCATTTTATTTACTCTGTGCAAACCTTTGTGCTTGTCGGTGAGAAACAAACTACAATGTTACCATAAGGCGGGCATGGCTGATGTTCCACGTGAGTGTGGTCATGGTCCTTTTCTGAGGGTCCACAATAGAATCCTCGATGATGTAAGCCGAACTGGCCATGTGTTTTGGAAGATAGCGCTCCATCCAGCGGGGAGCTCGACTAGTTTTGGTCAACAGACGTCTGGAAATGAGGCAGTTGGTTGGAGTCACCTCTCGGAAAACGATGTCTTCAGTCAAAACATGGTTACTGTAGAGAGAACAAAACTATAAAATAACCTGCAGCATCTCATTTAAATTTTTTTTTTTTTTTTCTCAAATAGTTCAATCAACAATTTGGTTCAATTAAATATTATCAATTAGAAAAGTTCCACACATTCTACATATTCTCAGAGACGTCTTCATATTGACCATTTTGAAAGTTCCAATAATGTAACGGCAGCACATACTCAAATGAGAAACTCCACAAGCAACTTCAGTTTGAACAACAATGCAATTCATCTATAACCAAAATGGTCTGAGATTAATTTTCTGATTATAATAACGGCAAAACATTACCAAAATGAAAAAAAGTCATAAACCTGAAATGTGTCATAAAATGTATATCAAATCACTAAGAAACTTTAAAACATTCTCAACTCCTTAGCTGGGAAAAATCTTTTAGGAAATCCTTTCAAAAAGATGTTTTCTCCCCGACCATAAATGACGGATTCAACCTCAGAGCTGGAAGATGTAATTTATAATTAGAGGCAAGGCGAGCCTGGGTTATCCAACCTCCCAAAAGTGCCACTGTAGCACAAATTGTTGTAAACCTGAAGGCCTGTTCTGATAGAAAGATATCGAAACTAAACCATAGAACACTGTAAGGCTATTTGGCGGCAAAAGAAAGATCTACATAATATTAAGCAGGAGGTTTTAATTTTATGGCCGATAAGTTTATGTTAAATGTGTTACAAAAATAATACAAAAATACTAAATAGCTGCTATAATGCGGTGGCACAGAGATTTTATATAACATGGGGATAAAAATGCTTTTATTTGTATATATAAACACATATATTTATTTGAAAATTGTTAAGCTTATATGTTATAAATCACTAACAATAGAACAAGTAAAAAAAACAAGTATTAAGGGAAAACCAGAGCACTATCATAGAATCTGGTTTACAATAAGCATAAAAATGGGCGAATAGAAAAGGTCTAGCACTAAAGTAACTATCGAGTAATATAAGAAAAGTAAAATAAAGTACAAGTGCCAACAACTTTGCAGGAGCAGTGGGTAAAGTTTAGCGACATCTAGTGGTTAAGTTTCAGATTGCAGCTTGGAATTATGCATCAGCTCACCCAAAATTCTTGGGCCAAGAATCTATTGTGGGCCGTCAAGTGTCAAAAACATGTCATGAAAAATGTTCTGCTCATTATACACCAGCAAAACACAATTATGAATATCAAAATCCATTTATCCATGATTTTTACCCACGGCACCTTTAATGCAGATGCATTGAAAAACTGTTTGTGTAAATAATACACTCCTTATTTTTGATCAGTCATTAACCTACGTATAAACCGCTGCGCTACAGGAGTTTATGTAGGGATAAGTGGTGGTTGTGTCACTCAGACTCACCTGTAAGGGTTGGGGTACCGCTGCCAGAAAGCAAGACATACTTGGTCCCAGGTGCCTTTGAGCAAATCTGCACCGCAGAAATATTTCACCATTGTTCCGTTAGTTTACTCTGGCGATACCTACTGTGGAGACAGAGAAGAAAACTGACGGGTTAGTGTGCTTTGACCACCTTTCAAATGATACCGGAGAATAACATTAACCATTGTGTCGAATAGCTAGCTTATAAAAAAGAAGATTTATGTCGGAGAATATCATATATACTACATATACAAAAAGTCACTGCCATTAACACTATGTTGAAAACGTTTCATGACACTGTGGTAGCATCAGGGATCTTGTACGCTGTGGTTTGGGGGAAGCACATACAAGGAGGGACAGGAAAAGACTCAACAGGCTGGTCAGGATGGCCAACTCTTTCATTGACTGTCTCCTGGACTCTGTGGTGAGAGAATATCTGACATCCATCCTACTCAGCACATTTCAGTCCCTGTTTGAGACTGGGGGGGTCTTCAGCGGCAGACTTCTAAATGAAAGCAACCACAGATGGAGCCTTTGACCTCGATTAAGATTTCTGATCGATTATTATGGGGTTTGGGTCGTCGATTAAAGGTTCAAAATGTCGGTTTCGATGAATTGCCTAACCCTAACCACACGTCTAAGGCAATCAGTATGTTAAACGGCTCGCTGTGAAACTATGTTATGTTTGTAACACTGGAATTCAAAAAAGTAGTTTACGAAATACTTTCACAGTATTTTTTATAACATGTAAAAAAGCGTGACGAACTTTAACTTAACACATAACATGCGCTTAGTGTGCCTTTCTACTTTGATTGATGTCATATTCATGTACAACCTTCTATTTCTACCATTATGACATCATATATCTTATTTCTTACTCCGATTGTCACTTTCTCTTGCTGTATAAGTTAATGGAACTTGAACGCATCATGACAGCTGTCACAGAGATAGATGGCTAGCATGACTACCTCACATTTACCACATCGAGTTTTCTGATATTACAAAGAACACATCATGGGACTAACATAAAATGGAGGATATATATGATATTTTTACGTTGACTAGAAAACTGCTGCGCTGCTGTCACGTTTGTCACGTCCGTACTCCTTTCTTCCTCGTTCCCATGAGCTAGCCTAGCATGTAGCCTCTTAGCCCTATGAATGAAAGGTGGAAGAAGCCCCGAATTTGACCCACATCCGTTTGGCAAACTTATGAGTTAGTTTCAGAGAAA
This sequence comes from Lophius piscatorius, assembly GCA_009660295.1. NCBI lineage: Eukaryota > Metazoa > Chordata > Actinopteri > Lophiiformes > Lophiidae > Lophius > Lophius piscatorius. Next base: position 28,548 of record VRLP01001747.1, on the reverse strand, counting down.
AATATAATTACCTGTATGGCGACGACATTCAGATGATAATTATTTTGCATTATAGGCTTCCGCAGAATTAACTTCTCCTCACGTCCACCTATGATTCATGTCAAACATGCCTCGGACTGGGTAGAAGGTCAAACCTCTACGTCATGTCCGGTTGCGCAGCTGCAATGGCCACTCTGAACAGTAGAGGGCAGCACGTGACTGCAAAATTTAGACATTAAGGCTATAGTGGTTATAGGTTTATTGTATAGGTTAAGCCAAACAAACTGGTATGAGGGTGTCAAGAACCAGCAATATGGCACAGAACACATTCTTTTTTGTAAATGAATCACACATCACAGGCCATTAATTCATGAAATGCTTTATTGAATGGTATCCAAACCTGTTTTTTATCCCTTCAACTTTCTGCATCAAACTTTGAAGTAATCTCTTTCATACAAACAGAAAAAAGTTACATTTCTCAAACTCATATTGACCCGACACTTAAAGAAGGTCTTCCCTGTATCCACATATGTGTGGCAGGAAGATTTTGCTGCGCCCAAAGGATTTGGGTGGTTTACATAGAGATTGTAAAATGCAGCCTGTCTAATTTTTACACCCAGACAGGGTCTGAAACATCTCATGTCTGAGAGTTAACTGTACACTGGAGGCGGGATATGTGTGCCCAGAAACCGTTTGGTTGATTAATTGTCATTATTAGTAGACCACACAAGAGCCCTTTAGCAGCTGAGTGTAGAATTTCATATTTTGGCTTTTTCCAAATCGGCTTATTTTGACATCTTCACACAGCTTCCTTTATTCCATAATGACCTTTTCACACAAACTGCAAAGAGTTTGGAAAGGTTCTAATCCAATTCCTTAACAAATCTCCATCTAATTTGTAAAAGCTGGATGCAAGGTGAACACACTTAATGTCCTGATTGGTCGGACCGACAATTAGCATTATATATTTAATACATATATATATTTTAATTCATCAGACGATGACTGAATGTTACTCTGTACGTATATTGGAATTAAATGAATTTGTAGCATTGAGATTAATTAAACACCTAAATGTGTGGAACAGCCAGCAAATAGAAGGAAAAAAAAGCCACCCTGTTCCCGTTAGTGGATATTAAGACATTGTTAGCCTCAGTTAGACCGTTTCAGCGATGGAGTGCAACAATGAGAGTTTTTGCATTTACAAGAAACACACATTTCACTGGACAGTTAATCAACACCATGGTATTTATCTTTACACCAAATGCTTTTTCACTAGTACCATTCACAAATGTGGAAAAAAAAAAAAAGAAGCGGTCTGCATGCAAAGTTTTGAGCTCAGATCATTCAACTCGCACGGCTGCTCTTAGTCCGCTAAATGTGCTTAGTCATGTTCTTTAGACTCCTAATTGTGGCGATCTCATACAGCCGTCGGAGGGTGACCGCCGTTACGACCATTCAGAGTCAACCTTCGTAAGGAGCGCGTCCGGAAGGAGCCCTCAGGATGGAAGGAGTCAGGCTTATCCTCGCAGCGGAAGACCATGAGGAAGCCGTTCCTGTAGTTTTTGTTCATCCACCCGTAGAGGAGCGGGTTGGTAAAAGTCGAACACATGGCTATGATGTGGAACACGGTGTAAATCAGTTTGTACTCCTTCAGCCGGAGCGCCAGGTCCAGATCGCTGGCCAGCTGAATCACGTGGAAGGGCAGCCAGCAGATAGCGAACACCACCACCACCAGCGCCAACATCTTGGTGGTCTTCTTGCGGCGGTTGATGCTGTCGTTGCGGCTGGACGGGCTGACGTGGTTCTTCAGCTTGACCCAGATGCAGATGTATGCGTAGCTGATGATGGCTAGAGGAATGATGTACTGCAGGAGCAGCATGGAGAAGCTGTATATGACGCCGTCCCTGCTGGTGCCGTGGGGCCACTTCTCGGAGCAGACGGCAATGCGCAGGTTGATGGAGGGGATCTCTTCGCGGCGGTACTCTCTGAAGATGGCGAGCGGCGCTGCCAGGACAGCAGACATAGTCCAGGTGGCCGCCATGATGAGGAAGCTGGAGTGCCACGTGAGGCGCCGGCCGAGGTGGAAGACGATGCAGCGGTAGCGCTCCAGAGCGATGACGGTCAGCGTGAGGATGGAGACGTGGACGCTCAACGCCTGAGCAAAGGGCACCATGTGACACAACACCGCCCCGAACTTCCACTCGTCCAGAAGAGTGTACACCAGAGTGAAGGGCAGGCAGAGCGTGTCCACCAGGAGGTCCGCCAGAGCCAGGTTGGCTATGAAGAAGTTGGTGACCGTTCTCATGTTCCTGTAGCGGATGATCATGTAGATGACGAGCGCATTACCCACAAGCCCCAGTAGGATGATGAGGGAGTACGCCGTGATCAGGATGATCTGGACGCCCAGGTTCTTGGTGACGTCGGTGTGGAAACCAGGGGTGTATAAATCCATGCTGTCATTCATCAGGAACCAACCGCTCTCAGCTTCCTCCCCGTCGCCTGTGCTGTTGGACGCGTCTGGTGGGCTCATTCTGAAACAAGACCAGGAGCCGGAACAAAAACACACACAACATTAAATGATTCCCTTTTTTTTTCATCATTCCTGTCGATGTCAGCTCCTCACAGCAAAAAAATGGTGTGTTGATTTTCTTTTTTTCTTTCTGTCGTTTTAAACACATTCTGATTGAAATGGATCTCATCAGAGAGGTAGTTAAGCTCCGCCCACAGGACAAATAAAGGTGGGGAAGGTAAAGGAGTCACCCTGAAGATAGAGAGTTAAGAGCCAGACTATCAAGCTCACTAACAGGAAGTAATTAAAGCTAGAGAAGAGAAGAGAAGAAGAGAGAAAGGAATCCATCATGTTATGGCTGCAGTTGTTTTTAGCTGGACAGAAAGTTGGTCCAGATAAGATAAGATATTCCTTTATTGGTCCAACAACGGGGGGGGGGGGGGGGGGGGGGGGGGGGGGGGGGGGGTGGATTTGTGGCGTGACAGAAGCGCAGTGGATAAAAAATAGAGGGAGAAATTATAGTATTAAACTATATCTTGTCTAAATCTAAAGATTAATGGGTCGAGGACGGAGCCCTTGGGGACACCACTGGTCAAAGGGGCCAGAAAAGGTTCTTTCTGGTCCTGTTCGATTAGAATGACACATACAATTGTGTCATTTACTCCAAAAGTCTGACTTAACACATCCTGTAAAGAGGGTAACTAAACAAAACCGGCACCCAGTTACATCATTATTGTCTGTGCATCACCTGGAAAGGGCAGTTTGCGTCGTAAATGTCACGATGTTATTAAAGTCATTGGGTTTTTTTTTTTATCTCGCCGAAATGAAACGGTGCAATTTAGAAGATAATTCTCCGATGAAAGCCTCCTAATTATCAGAACAATTACCCGAGATTGGATGTAGGAGGTAGCAGTTCAGAGAAGAAGGAAGGGAAAAAACAATTTTCAGTAGCAGATGATGGTTATTGTTCTTCTGAGAAGTCAGTTTGTTCAAAACTAGATCATTACACTGTAAAATAATTTAAAAAAAAGAAAAAATCTGGATAATTTACGGTAAAAAAACCCCCAGTTTGCCGTAAAAGTCTTGGTTAGAGGGTGTAACGTTCACGATACCATTCGATTAAGAAGGCTTAAGGAGAATGATGGGGAAGCAATTTGATCAGGTTGAAATCAGCTGGTTTCAAAACTACATCATTACACTGTAAAAAAAAAAAAAAGATCTGTAAAATTTACGTTAAAATAACAGCAGCTGTAGTTGTTGCCAGAATTTTGCTTTGAAAAACATGATCTCTAATCTCAACCTTTTTAGATTTACATGGCTAAATACTTTTTTTTTACCTGGAAATCAACATTATTTCACAAATATTTACCATATTTTTAGCATCTCATTTCTGCAGAAATTATGGTATGCACTTGCTAAATGGTTAATGTCGGTAATTTCAGTTTTCAGAACAGCGAAACCTGTCGTTTAGACAGAATAGTACTTTTACGGTAATAACTGTTTCTCTGCTTTATGATATTTTTCTGTTGATTTGACCAAAAGTTTGTATTTTCACAATAAAATTCCAAATTTTCCACATATTCTGAACATAAATAAAGATATTTACTGTTTCTTTGTTGAAGATAATTCGCTGAATAAACCTCTACAGTCTTTTACAGTTACCATTAAACAGTTTTTAATGTAATTATTACAGTTGTTTTTTTTTACAGTGTAGCTGCAGCCTGCTCTAATCCACAGTCTACAGCTCATAAAAGGAAAAAAAAAAGAAAAAACTGCGTCGGCTGTCTGTTTTCTGCCTGCAGGGTTGATGAATGAAGATGAATGAGTTTTAAGAATCATTTTTCTTCGAGTTTATTTTTCTACAGTTCATACTCTCTTTGAGTTTCTGTCAAACATCTCAGAGCTCCTCTGAGATTTTGTTACATAATGGCATGTCTGGAAAAAAATAAATAAATACAATTAATGAGCCTTTGCATTCCCAATAAGCAGAACGTGCTACTTAAATGAAACTCCGTTTTTAGGAGTCCACCGGTGTGAACGATCAGACGGTCGGCCGACTGTTCAAGTTTTCTCGCTCAGATTTTAGTGAGAGGTCATCTCCTGAGTGACAGACACTCTGGTTGCTCCAGGGATCCCAGAGTCTATTCCCTTTTTTTCTTTTCTTTTTCCACGGATGATTGCACAGAGCGAAGTTCACCGAGGTCACGGCTTTTTCACGACTTCTCTCGCAGCTTTTTATTTTTCAGGAAAAATAAGGAGTAACTGTTATTTTGTTGCATTTAACGTGATATATATGTGTGTGTGGTTTGTGTGTGCGTGCATGTGTGTGTATGCATGTGTATCTCCATGTGTGTCTTGTTTGTATGTGGGTTGTGTGTATGTGTATGCGTGTGTGGGTGTGTACATGTGTGTATATGAGTGTGGGTGTGTGTGTGTATCAGTGTGTTTGTGTTTGTGTGAGTGTGTGAGAGCGTGTGTTTGTATGGCTGCATGAGTGTGAGAGAGTGTGTGTGAGTGTGGGTGAGTGTGTGTGTGTGTGTGTGTAATTGTGTGTATATGAGTGTGGGTGTGTGTGTGTATCAATGTGTGTGTGTTTGTGTGAGTCTGTGAGAGCGTGTGTTTGTATGGCTGCATGAGTGTGAGAGAGTGTGTGTGAGTGTGGGTTAGTGTGTGTGTGTGTGTGTAATTGTGTGTATATGAGTGTGGGTGTGTGCGTGTATCAATGTGTGTGTGTTTGTGTGAGTGTGTGAGAGCGTGTGTTTGTATGGCTGCATGTGTGTGAGAGAGTTTGTGTGAGTGTGGGTGAGTGTGTGTGTGTGTGTCTGCATGTGTAAGTGCGGGTGTGTGTGTTTATGTCAGTGTTTGTGTGGTTATTTGTGATTCTTATATATGTTTGTGAGCATGTGTGTGTGCATCAGTGTGTGTGTTGTTATTTGTGATTCTAATACATGTTTGTGAGGTTGTTGTGTATCAGTGTGTGTGTGGTTATTTGTGATTCTTATATATGTGTGTGTGTGCGTGCGTGCGTGCTCAACAAGTGTGTAGCCATACATAAAACATCTTTCATCTGTGTTCTGGAGGATTTAAGCAAACAGCATAAAACCCCACATGTGAGGCTCGCGGTCATGTTAGAGGAGCGCGCGGGTTCCCTCAGTGAAGCAGTGACTGCAGGCGACATGCACTTTATGAAGCGTCTCTAATTTGTCACCACAGCCTTCAGGGCGGGCTCGTGCCACTGGGGAACCTTCTTCCACACACCTGCTGCATGGAAGCCGCTTAAAAAAAGAAATTCAAACAAATCCTTGGGGACTCTTGGCACCGTCGTCAAAATGATGACGAGATTCTTCAACGCCAATCAAATCTGCGTTGATGCTTCACCCCTGCGTAATTTTTGTTTAACTTAACGAATACGTTCGAGTATCTCCAAAGGTTTTGTCGGTCGATCGACCACACAGGTGCAAAACGTCAAAGGAAATAGTCGTAATTCGGGCTAATCGTGCTTTCCAAATGTCCCTCAATCCAAAATTACGCACGTCTGATAGTTACAGTTGAGTCCAAGTTACGCACAGGAGAATCGGCAATTCAACACATTCAGCCTTTAACTGTCATAAAAATAAATCCGTTCAGAGTCCAAATAAACGATGTTCGCATAATAATGCACTCACCTTTCCCGTTAAATGTCCTTGTGCCAGCGAGTCTTCAGTGGAGAGTGGCGTGGAAGCAGTGGAAGCTCCTCCCCGAGCTGCAGACTCTGGTGCGCATCTTCTGGATCAGCCGTGCGTTCCGGTGGCGCGTGAGGACTCCGGGAGAGCGTCGGTTCCAGAAGAGACTGACACCGGAGCTGTGCGCACGGACCTCGTTTTAAGGTCACACCAGAACCCATGAGAACCCAGACCCAGAGAAAATCAGAAAGGAAATCAAATATGATCCTGATCAATGAACATTTCTGAAAATAAATGTCACCAATCAGAAACTCAGAGACATGAAACGTTACATAAAGCAAAAAAAAAAAGTTAAAAATGCCAAAATGAAACTTTTTAAAGGGTTTAATTATGTTGGCATGAATTTATTAATCCAGATTCCTCTTTTTTTTGCTTCTTATTTAGTGTCCATTAATAATCAAGCTGTTTGGAAACTTCAGTTTTCACATATTTTGCATTCGGCAGTAATTCTTTGGACTAATGGATCTCTTTTAGATGCAAATCTGTGAGGACAACCTCATTTATTCTGGATCAGAAGCTCTATTTAGTTTGGTAATTTACTCCCAAATTAGATGGAACAACCCTGTTGAATAAAGTTGGACCTGTTCCAAGTAGCAAAGATAAATCGACCCCTAATAAATGAAGTTGGAACTGATTCATGCAACTAAGTCAACCAACCCCAATGAATTACAATTCTCTAACTCCACGTTTATTAAGTAAGACTAACATAATTGCTGAAATCCGAAAGACACCCATTTAATCAAATGGAAAATTATTTCCATTATTTTCTAACGTTTGTTTTAAATAGTTCTTTTTTGGTTTGAGTGTTACGTTAGGCTTTTTTTTTTTTTTTATAGAAAAGAGAATTCCCCTCATTTGTAAATAAATCAACTTGATCATTGTTTTTTGCTCAGAATTCCCTTTTTCTTTTCTTTTTTTTAAACTCATAACATGATAAAATGAGGATTAAACAAATTTTCACAGATGTTTTTAATATCAATTTGATCAAAATGTGTGTCCAAACCTGCTTAAATACAATAAATGACACATTATATTACTATTAAAGCATCACAACAGATCGAAACATTCCTTTAGTCCTTTTATTATTCACTTAAGCTTTTAACCCTTTCATGTCGTCACCAAGAAGAAAAGAAAAAAACTGGAAAAAAAAAGATTTCTTAGGGGCATTTATTAATCAAAAAAATCCAAGACACTTTAAATTTATCATAAAGTGACAAATTGTTTGATCAAGAACAGTTAAAAAATAGTTATAAAAATAAGTTCATGATAAAAGTTTGTATTTTCTTGAAAAATTGAACATTTTTATGAGATTAGTTCAACCTTTTGGTAAAAAAAATCTGTTTTTACAAAATAATTTGACCCTTATTAGACTATTTTATGGTTGTATGAAGTCAAGTAAGTCCTCACATGGACCTTCTCAATAACCACGGTCAATGCCCCCTCCTAGGTGGCCCTTTTTTTTACCTGTGGTGTCCCTCAGGGCTCTGACTTTGGCCCCTTACGGTTCAGCAAATTCACGCTGCCACTGTATCATATTATAAATGGGTTCTGTTAAATCTTTCTATAAGAAATAGTGAGTCAAAGTGAGCTCAACCAAACAGTTTAGCAGGATGTTAAAGGGTTAAGTTTTTCCACTCTCACTCATGCCTGCAATAATGAAGGAACTTAGGATCGATGCGGGGTTGAGCGGTCCGTCTTTATTGTTTTATTTGAGTCACAGCGCCGTATCGCTGCCAGCTGATCCGATTTTTCAGCAATCAAATGAGAAGCTTCGTACGAGTCTTGATACCGCCGTGACACAAGTCGTTGTTATCAGCTATAACTTGAACCCGAACGCAAAACACTAAAAGACAGATGGCAGGGTGACAGAAAGGTGAATTATTAATCAAGTGAGCAGGAAGTGATCTGGAGGCGGCAATTGAGACAAACTTGTCCCATCCCATTTCTGAGCTCAGATCCCATCCGGTTGAGGAGCACACTAAAGGGTTTGGAGATAGAAACGTTCAGGATTTATCCTGAGTAAGAGAGTTGAGAGCCAGACGGCTCAGTCAGTAACTTTTACTGTGACCACAGTTCTCTGAGTGAAGAGACTAAAAAAACCACCAGGAATTTTCCTGTTCTGATTTGGGCCGCTTCCATGTGTGGTCCTAAATCTGACACAGGTCGGAGTTTTTTTTTTTCTTTTTGGGATTCGTCACAAAGCTTAGTTTAAAGTTAACTCGGAAAAAAAACATGAAAAACAAAAAATAAAATAAAATAATGGTTATTGTTTTTTTTGAGAATAACCACACACTGCCCTGGGTAAGAATGTAAACCAAACACTGTTTGGTGCGTCAAACTTTACATTGAAGGAAAAATCAGAGGTGAAGTTGAAAACTTTAAATGGAAAAAACGAAGGTTGGCGACGGAGGCAGAAAGAAGAAGAGTCCAGGATGACGACTTATGTTGGGATATTTGTTGTTTCCATTGTATCTCTATAAGGTGACCTTGAGTGTCTTGAAAGGCGACCATATATAAAATGTATTATTGCTTTTATTAATCTTTATTAGGCTGTTGGACCCGGTGACAGGAAGGCTTAGAAACGGTGCTTCGTCCATGGGCAGAGTCAGAAAGCACAAAAAGGGCATTGAAGATGTTTTCCATTTATTTCAAGGACTCCTGTGTGATTTAAATATCTTCATTATCTAAATCGATTTTATTGCAATCCAGCCACAAAGGGGTCGCAATCCAATGTACCTCCGCTGCCGGTCCCAAGCCCGGATAAATGCGGAGGGTTTCGTCGGGAAGAGAAAACACATGTGGAATACAAAACTTATTTCCAAACCCCCATTGGCTTCAGCCGAAAGACAAAAAAGAAGAAGTAGATATAGATCCATTTCAACACAAGTATATAATCCCTAAATCTTTATTATTACATTATATGAATGCAGGGAAATGTGAAATAGAGCCACAGACGTCTTATCAGCGAGTCAAAGCACAGAGTCACGTCTCTGAACAGTAAAACTAAAGACCACCTGAAACAACAATGGAAAATATGTGGCTGAAAGAAACGGAATCATCCTCCACCAACTCCTGGACCTTCTTCTAAAGGTTGATTTACTTTTTTCATTACTCCCCAACAGGAGTATAAATAAACTGGCATGGAGAGATGCTGCTGGAGGGACTGTAAAGAAATGTGTGTGTGATCCAAGGGTTCTGGCCTTGTCCCTCTATTCAGACATTCCTGAAGGATTTAACAATAAGCATCATACATGCATGCATGTATGTATGTGTATATATGTGTATATGTATGTATATATGTATATATGTGTATATGTATGTATATATGTTTGTATAGATGTATGTATATGTCTATATATGTGTGTGTGTATGTATGTATGTATATGTATGTATATATGTGTATATGTATGTATATATGTATATATGTGTATATGTATATATATGTTTGTATAGATGTATGTATATATGTATATATGTGTATATGTATGTATATATGTTTGTATAGATGTATGTATATATGTATACATGTGTATGTTATTTCCAGATTGCCAGAATTTTGCCATAAAAATATTGCCACCATGTACAAAACATTTCTGTAAATTTCCATTCACTACAGATATGTCAATCTTTTTTACAGTAACGTAGTTCATTACATAAAAAGGCAGTAAATGAAAAATAAAATCAGACTTGATTTCAACCTATATTATAATTTTCTGTATAATAGAGTTAAAATGTCTTTGCTAGGTTAGAGGGCGTCTTTATACGACACCATTCATGTATGAAGGCTTAAGTAGAATGATGGGGAAGATGATGTGATCAGGAGAAGTCATCTGACTCTAAACTACATCATTACACTGTAAAAAAAATAAAAAAATAAAAAAAAAATAAAAAAATCTTTTTTTTTTTACTTAGAAATCAACATTATTTCTCAAATAAATACTAAATATTTTTAGGAGGTTTTTTCTGTAGAAATGATGGTATTCTCTTGCTCAATGCTCAAAGTCAATTTTTTAACTATTCATACTTGCAAATGAAAACTTTTACGGTAATAATCTGCTTGTAACATTATTGTATTTTTCCCATCAATTTTATCAGAAGTTTGAATTTTCACAGTAAAAATCTGTTTTTCACAAATAATATAGTCATTTACCGTTTCTTTATTTAAGATAATTCACTGTATCTACTATAGTGACTCATTGTTTTGAATTTTACCGTCTTTGACTGTTGCCCTTTGACTGTTCTTTACCGTAATTTCTGTTTTTACATTACAATTTTTACAGTGTGCTGTTCTATGTAATGTCCTTGCAATTGTTAGTTTACCTAAACACGTTGCACATGGTCACATATAATTTACTGTAACATTCATGCAACCACATTTAGCAGTATTTTACTGTAAATTTAATTAAATAGTTTTTTTTTGTATAAATTTTTTTTTTTTATAGTGTAATTATTATTCATATTATGTTATATGTAAATTTCCCTGACTTCACTGACCCTGATCCATGACCTCTGTTCTGTTCTTTGGTTCTTTGTTCGTTTTCTGTTAGCCGCTCTCGTAATATGTACACTGATCACAAATAAAAAGTTTTTTATTGAGTTTGTCTGGTGATTTAAAGTATTCTGACTTTGTCTGTTCCCTGAAAGTTTTAAATTCACACGGGGTATGTTATAAAGGATGCCATATTTGTGGTGAGCCAATCGCTGTTGACCTTGAGGCCCGGAAAGTCAGACTTTGAGGTTGTTAACTAAAAGTAGAGTCATGAAAGTTGCCCAACAGACTGACCCGGGAAAGATTCAAGGCAAAGTTACTTCAAATATATAATAATATATAAGTGTTGAAAAGAATTAAAAAAAAAGTCGTGTGAAATGATGAATTCTCACACTCTCTGTATTTTTTACATTTTTTTTGTGCATTTCCCCAGCGCTAACGCTAAAGGACCCATTCCAGGTTTATCATTCAAGCAGGAGAACGATCAGGTCCCTGAATCATCTCGGGGGTCGATTTATTTGATGATGCAATAATTGGGCTGCTGATTGGCTCAGCAACAGAGATCAAAGTTAATGATTGGGTTTTTCAGTTTCTCTCTGCCTCAATTTATTCCCCCAATTACCAGAGCCCCCTCCAGCGTCCCCGGGCGGCGGGCGGTCAAGGCTGAGAATTTTTCCGCGCTCTGTTTGCTTATCGACGACTGAAAAGTTCTGAAAGGTAGTGAGGAAGTTTTAACAGTGAGACCGCGAGGAAAAAGGAAAATGAGCCACTGCTTCTACTGTCTAAATCTCAAATTTCATTTATATGTTTACCTGTGTTCATATGAATTAATTACTTTAATATGATTATACTGTTAGAGCGGCGATCAGGAATCTTTCCAGAGTTCCTGCATCTCCAAATGACCTGAATCTCAAAGATCTTTAAATAACTATCTGTAAGTCTGTATACTGAACTCTTCAAATCAAATGAAAGGTTATGTCTAAGTATTGTTTCTGTAAAAAGCTCCCCCTAGTGAGTAAAATATGAACTACTAGAGTAAAACATGATAGAAACAAGACAAGAGATGGATTTGATTCATATGCTCTCTCTCTCTCTCTCTCTCTCTCTCTCTCTCTCTCTCTCTCTCTCTCTTTCTAAGAAGATTTCCCCAAAAAGTCAGGAATATTATGGAATTATCATCGGTGTCCGCCGCAGATATTTTTACCGCGATGATGCAAAAACTTTTTCATGGTTCATTTTTTCATTTTTTGCTTTCATATTTCTTAGAGTGAGGAAGTACTGGAGTGATTTCGGGAAAACTCGGTTTTATATTCTACAAAGTTAGCTTACTTTATTAAAACACAGTTATGTTTTAATTTACTACTAGCACTCACTCTCTCTCTCTCTCTCTCTCTCTCTCTCTCTCTCTCTCTCTCTCTCTCTCTTTTATTGTTATTGTCCAGTTCTTTAAAGTGTCTGGGGGTTTTTGTGATTTGTGGATATAGAACCTGTCTCGGAAGTTCTGGTAATGTGTCACTCGGTGCATTCTCTCTCTTCTGTGGGGACGCCCTTTCCCCTCTTCTGAGGTCATCGGGTCTGTACATCGTCGATGTCTTCCTCGGTTTTGGATCGCTCACAGCGGTCGGGAATTCTGCTTCTAGCTGAGTTGGTGCCAAAAAAGTTTCCAGTTTACTCTGTTATTGATTCTGTGCGATGCATCAAGCAGTTTTTTGTTTTGTTTTGTTATAATTAGGTTTGGACTGACTGTTGTTTCTGCCTGAGGGTTCTGTTTGTGTTCACGAGTCTGAGTACCATCTAGGTGAGGGAGGCTCTCTCTCTCTCTCTTTCTCTCTCTCTCTCGCTCTCTCTCTCTCTCTCTTTTTTTCTCTGTCTCTCTCTCTCCTTCTCTCTCTTTCTATCTGTCTCTCTCTCTCTCTCTCTCTCTCTCTCTCTTTTTTTCTCTGTCTCTCTCTCTCCTTCTCTCTCTCTCTCTCTCTCTCTCTCTCTGTCTCTCTCTCTCTCTCTATTTAAACATAGAAATAATATCTACCCACCTGATCACTAATACAACGGCGCCCGTCGAGGTCAGCATTAATTAATAGAACTTTTTTCAATCAGTTAATTCATTTTTCTTTTCTTTTCTTTTTTACAAATCACAGGTAGGAAATGTGGGACAAAAGATATTTAAAACCAAGTGTTTAAAACCAAGAATTTCTATGTGGAGTATTATTGAGCCTTTGAAACTCGGCACTGATATCTGCTGAGGCTTTCGCGGGACTCAAATTAAAATTGTAAGAATGGTGATTGAAAAGATTTGAGTATGTGTAGAAGGAAAGTTCTAATGAAGGAACACTTTTGAGGACATATCTGTTTGTTTTACTTGTTTGTTAGCCTGACATCTCAAAACGCCGTTTTTTGAATTCTGTCTGCTGGTGCATCATGGGATAAACTTTTATATATAAACAAGTTTATATCAAACATTTGATATAATGCTTAGTCTTATATCAAACAATATATTTGTGTAATATTGAATATATATATATATACACCCAATACATATATATAAATAGGTATATATTTATTTATTGAATTTTTGTTTTATATATATATATATATATATTAAAATATGACAGTATATAACGCTAAATAACATAATAGTGTTATTCTATGTTATAATAGTGTTATATATAAGTAATAACATAATCTATATAAGTATAGTATAACAGGATTATATCTGTTAATTCACTAATTGAAGCGTTAAAAAAGTGCGTCCGGGGGTGCGTCACTTTTAAGTGTCCTCCGTAAACACTTCCGTTGTGTCGTGGTTTTTGCAGATTGTTTTTTCTTAATGCGTTGTGGCCATGTGGTCCAATTGATGAAGATGTTGATGTACTTTCTCTCGTTTTGATCTATTTTCATGCGTTTTCTCACCGTTATAGACAAACCGTCTCGGTGTTGAAACCTCGTGAACTCCTGATGGGAAAAAACACGATTCCGATGCCTGGAGAAGGTTTTTCAGGGAGGCGATGTGACTTGATTGGATACGAGGCGCATCAGGATGAAGAGTTATCGCTATAACAACACCTACAGTGTGTTCTATAGCCTGAGTGCTCCGATCCAACCGTTCGTGAAATGACGTTCTTTTTTTGAGATAGCCTGGATGCTTTTTTCCCCGTTTGCTCAGGATTGAGTGATAATGGAGTTGGTGGAGGTGTGTGTTCTCTGAGTGCTTTCTAGTTACAGGTGCACTTTACCGGTTTTTAAAGATGGAGTATTATTCAGCCAGTGAGCCCTGCTGTCTGATGTCTGCCAGGAGGGACCGCTGCTTAAACCTCCGATAAAAATCAAGACTTAACGATGTCATTTAGGTTTGATCAAAAAAAAAAAAAAACTTTACAAACAGGGACTGTAGGATTTAAGACACCTGAATATTTGTAGTAATGTATGTGTATTTGAAGTAATGACACCGCTGAGGTGAATCGGGAATGTAGAAATCAAAGTCAGTATATATATTACACTATAATATAAATATTACACTATACAGGAAATATTACACTATAATATAATTATTACACTATACAGGAAATATTACACTATAATATAATTATTACACTATACAGGAAATATTACACTATAATATAATTATTACACTATACAGGAAATATACTAGAAATATTACAATATACCAAAATATTATACTATACTAAAAAAAAATTTATATACTATAGCACAATATTACAATATACTAGAAATATCTTTCCAGGTGTTTTTCTTTTTTCTTTTTTTTCTCCTGTGCTTTTATTGAATATTCATTTTTCAGCAAGCTATTTACCCTTCCCCACTACATTTAACATTTTAACGTCTGTATATTCTGGTCTTTATGTGTTTCAAAAAAACAAACTAGTTATTTTATTATATGGCGTTGCATGCTTTTCGTACATCAAGACTGGTTTTAGCCTAAATGATACATTTGGAAAATAGAAAATGTATTCTATTCCGAACTTTGCCTGTGAGTGGATTGTGGCGGTAACAGAAGTCGAAGTGAGATTCTGACATCCGTTCATTTTCTCCTCTGCTCGTCCTGTGCGGCGTCCCGAGGAGAAAATAAATGAGACCATAATATTACCAGAAAGGCCTCAGGTCCCCGGTGGGATTTGAACCCAGAGCCTTCCTCCTGTGACCCTGCTGACCTGTATACATCCTACTCCTTCAATGTACGATTCTGTTAAAATGACGTAGGTTTGAGTCAGGTTTCCACAAAGACAGCTAGAAAAAAAGGTCATGTCATATTTCAGAGTCTTGACTTTTACATTTATCATCTCTTAAACATTTTTTTTTTACCTAACTGTGCAGAATGTTTTTGCTTTTGCTAGCTGCGCTTAAAAAACTTGATATTGTGGCCAGGAAAATGCTTTCCAAACAGTAATACCACTCTGTAGGGTTTATTATTTAACAAAAAAAGAAGAAGAAAAGAATCCCACTATTGAGACACTCAGGAAAAATGACTTTCCACAAGGCTGTGCGTGTCTTACAGCTGCACACAATGACAGCAACACAGCAACAACAACAACAACAACACACATATAACATCAATTACAAAAAAATAAGTGATGGACCCATGTTTGTGGCAGCTGTAACGCCGGGAATCAGGCTTTTCCCCCAGCGAGACCCTCACAAAGACCGGGAGGACAGACGGGGGAGGTGGTGAGTGAGTGGGTGTGTGATGTCATGACCTGTTGAGATTGCAGAAACTGTTATGGTTTTATTGTTAAGTTCCGTGAGGCTGCAGTAGAAAACAAGTGGAGCAGTGAGATGGGCTGAATCGTGTTTCGGTGCAGCAGCAGGCCGTCACGGGTGAAATGAACAGAGGACAGATCTGAGTCTTTGGTGGCTCCTTGTTTTGGGTGTCATTAATTCATTTGTGGTTGAAAATGAAATCTATCGTCCAGTGTCACTCCGAGGTAATTCAGGCTGTATGAGATGTGAGCAATCTATTTGTTAATTCCCTCTGTTTTTTTTTATGTATACCAGAGATCAGGAAACTCATGGCTGAACACATAAGTGGCTTCTTGGCAACTGATTCAAGGTGAAAATATCAGGATCAAGGAAAATCCATTATTGATCAATACTCCAGATTCCACTTCAACTTCTATCTTCAACATCCGTAGAAATTGAGTTTTCTTTCTGTCGGACAGAAACATATAGATAAGTCCTCCTCACAAACAGATAAGGCTTTACAGGACTTCAGTTAACCTTCCCAAAGTTGTAAAAAACAACCCAACAACAACTAAAAATCAACCCAAGAATAAAAATACAAGTTTCAGACGATACACAAAATATAACAGACTGACATCACATGTTATGCAGCTATTAAGATAAAATGGGAAAAAACAGAGTAGAATAAAATAGAATAGATAGAATAGGATAGAAAAACTTTATTCATCCCCACGGGGAATTTTAAGCATTACAGCAGCTTAAATAATACAATAAAGAATACAGAAGAATACAATAAAGGAATGTATCAGGGTTGTCCAACTAACTTGTTGATTTCAATTAATTAAGTATGGAAAAATTGTCTCATATATCAGTGAACACGTTATGTCCATAGTATTAAACATGATGGATACAGATGACAAAGTATTATTCAAGCTATCCGAATGTATGATAAATAATATATATTTACCATCACGGGTCATAATGTTCTATATATATAGTGTATAACTACAACAAAATCTAATTGAATTCAAACATTGTAAAATTTGTTCTGTTCAAATATTGATAAATGTGATGAATCATGATTAATCAATTACAATGCATGTAAATCAGTTGGATTCTCTTTTTTTTTATCACTTTACAGCCTTAGGGTATATAAACAGCATATTAGAGTATTATAAGAGTCCAATAATAAGAATATAGATAAATGATTGTCATCATGTCCACTCTCGGTTTGAATACATTATTCACAGTAAAGTTCATGGCATGTCTTCACAATTACTGAACACATTTCTTGAGTTCTTGCTGTTGGCTGTGAAAGAAGCTGACCAATCAGCTGCGCGTATACAGTCCGCACATGCGCAGTGCGCGTGTACTTCTTGTTCCCAGCAGCTCCGTAGGGATAATAGGGATTCTTGTGTACTTGGACTTAAATTTCCCCGAACGAGAGTCAACGTAGGTTAAAAAGTAAGTCATGTTTTTTATTCAAACGTGTATTGTGGTCGCCGTTTCAAAGCTGTGGAATTGTTAAGCTACAGGTTGTTTAAACAGGATACTTTTAGCTGTAGCTAACCGTTAGCATGCTTCATTGCATATTTACCAAAACAAAGCTTCTTACCAAATGCTGCTTCGACCAAATTAATCACTAACTAGATTAACGGAATCCCGTGACCTGTCACCCGATTCTCGTCCTGCTCACTTTCCATTGTATTTACAATGGAAGTATATTCCCAGGACGAAGGAGAAAGTTACTTCCTTGAGTTTGTGGTGCGTTCAAGTTCAACCCTATCTGCTGGATCAGGATGGAGCCAATGGGTTACTAAGAATAATGTGAATCACAAGATAAACGTGCCAATGTGAATTTAACTCGACACCAGATGATGTAATGGTTCAGTTACCCTGTAAGTCGTTCTCATAACTCTCTGACTCCATGCTTTTGCTTTTGTTTTCCTGTCAACAGACTTAGGGGAGGAACCCACCCTTCACCATGGCTGCTGCTGCTGCTGTCGCCACATCCTCAAAAGGCAGCCTGAGCGAGGACTTGACGTGTGCCATATGCTATGACCTTTTCCGGGAGCCCGTCATGCTGGCCTGCATGCATCACTTTTGCAAAACCTGCATATCCCGGTACTGGAGGGGAACCCAAGGCCCCGTGAGCTGCCCACAGTGCCGCAAGGAGTTCAGATCCAAGCAGTTCCAAGTGAACTATCTCGTCACGGCTATGGTGGAGAAGGTCAGAGCCACCACTTCAGACGCATACATCAAGAACTTAAAAGTGAGTTCATGCTTCAGCTGCAAGTTCATGTCCCTGCTTGTAGCCTAACCATTTATTCTTGGTCATTTAGTTGTTTGGCAAATAATCCTCTGCTTCAAAATAAACTGATTAAATATGAATGAGTCCAACGTAACCTGGACGTTATTTGAGTTGAATTTGTGTTATGTTGTACGTTCCAATCCACATCTGTATTTATTTTTGTGTCTGTTGTTCCACCTAAACAGATCATCTTGAACTGCTCAGGTCAAAGTTCACTCGCTACTCCCTTTGATATTACTTTGTAGGACAGGGGAACCATTATTCACTGTTAGAATAATAAAACTACCTCCAATACATAAATCCTTCCATAAATCAACCCTGCTGTACAATTTCATATTTGAGTTCCACTTTGCAGTAAGACCCCCCTCATAAATGGTTTATGATTCCTGTATAATTAGTTTATTTTTAGGGAGTGAACACTTTATGAATCATTAATAAGCTCATTTGATATAAGGTGCATCAGTCACCTGTGTCTCGCCAAATATTGAGGCCACTTTTATACGTAGTGATAAAAAGATTATTGTTTACTTTGCCCGTTCATCTAGGTGTTCCTCATTTTTATGACTCTGATGAAATACTGACATTTATTGGGGATATAATATAAACCTTATTTATAAGTATTAATCGCATTACTTTTATACTTGATTTGCTAGCTCTGTCGCCGACTAGGAGCCTTGTTGTAAAGTGTTAAACATCGACAATTTGCATTAATTTCTAAGAAAAACATGGACAAAATAGGTCAACAGAAGGAAGTAACTGGATTAAAATGTGTTAAATATCTATACTTCCACCTATAATTGTTAAGTACACTTTTATAACGTGATTGCAACCTAATTACAAACCATTTATAGATCCGGTATGAACCTCCTAAAGGAATATTTCCACATTATTATGGCGATTTAGATGAAGAAGTGTAACATTTCCTGTAAATATAAGGTAAAAACCAGCCACAGCTACTTTGACTGTGTCCAACACTCACCGTTTAAGATGTGATTACTCCAGTGTAAAAACAGAAAGTGAAAGTTTTCAGTGTTTTGTATCCGAGGCTAATGCTATTATAGTTCGGCGCATTCAACCTCAGCAAAACAAAAGAACAATCTGCTGAGGTAGAGGAACGGCTGTTTTTCTGGTTCCTGAGTAATCTAAATAATGACAGTTGTGTTTGAGTTCTTGATGAGTCTTTTTGTGTCATTATTTCTGCCCCCTGCCCTGTTTTTATTTGCATATTGCTGTACAGAAACAACTGAAAGAGTCCCTGGAGAGCCATTACTTGAGGAAGGAGGATTTTGTCAACAGTATTTGCAGAGATAAAGACAAGATGGATGCCATAAAGGTACACTCTACTGCTCCAGGAACACAAACGACAGCAGCACTTAACAGATAAGAATGCATATGTCCAGTTTTAAAGGTTGTTTGCACTACGTCACTCTACATAATTAGGGGTTTTGTTTGCAGATGTCCTTCTTCTGAATGATAGTGAAAGACCATAAAACATGACGTTTAATGTGGGTCAAATGTGGTCTATTTCGAAACGGGCCTGTTACGACATGAAGTCTGCATTTAAAAAATACATTTTGCTTTAAATTGCTCCAACGAGATCGCCTTACGCCACATGACAAATTGCCCAAGCCAAAATAGAAAGAGAAACTAAGACGCAAGGCTGACCGAAGTGCTGAAGCAGTTAACAGGAAATCCTAGACTGTTTCTGCAGCCTGTAGTTGGTCCACAACTGAATCTCTGATGCCTTCAGCTTCGTTGCCTCTCCTTTGTCCTGAGAGATGTGTACCTTTATATACATTGCTCGCAGCTCTGATGAAACAAGCCACTTTGTAGCAGCATAATTAGCTGTTCACTTTTGCACTGTCAGTGAAAAATGTGTATGTAGGACGAACGATTAGTAATGCCAAAAATCCCCAAATATACAACAATGTGTCAATTTCATGACAATTTGTGGCTCGTTGTAACTGAATTGCCAACATGATCTATTTACGGGTATATGGGTATATAATTATGTTTGTTTCGGAGCTACTGAAGACGCTAAAAAAAGCCGACGTAGAAAATATAATGTACTAAATTAGGTTTAAAAAGTTTGTATTTCAACAGGACATTCATTTCAACAGGTCAGAACACATACACAATGCCGACAATCCTTTCTTCCACTGTAATCCTTCAAAGTAAGAGCACTTCAAATACATATCTCATTAGGGATTTGAAAGTTAAAAGAAACAAAAAAAAAAACTGTATCGGCCGGTCAGACTTTATAATAATCTTTGATCAGCCAAAAAAAAACAATTTCACAACGAGCGCGGAACAGGATGGGCGAGGATTGAGATTGTGGAGAAGTGAAGAGGAGGAGAACATCTACTCAGATGTAGAAAGGAAGCTGCGTCGTCACCACGCTCAGAGAAATGAATGAGAAAACAACCTAATTATGTCACAGCCAGTAGCAGGCTGAAACCTGTTGCCAGCTGTAACAATAAATCTTTCTGTTGTTGTTGTTGCAACATGCAGATGGTGGCTGAGATAACTGTTCTAAAAAAACCCAAAAAACAACCAAAGTTTAAAAAACATCAGGGGCGACAGAAATCCCTCGCCACTATGGTATTTGAGAACGCTGACATGGATGGTAACATGAACCCTATTCCTGTAAAATAACGGTAGAATAAACTTGGCAGCCGCTGTTTGTTCTGTGCCAATGAAGATGTCATGTTATAAATCTGGGCCGTGTTCCTCTTCTATAAGCTGCGTCTTTTTAAGTTATAGTTTAGGCAGGTTTATGGATGTTTGTTCCAGATTGGGCATCTTTATAATGTGTAAGAAACAGAAGCTAACATTATAGGAATCCGTCCGGCCCTCGTGTCAGTCGAGATCATGGCTGATTGAAAGTCGGATGTGTTCAGTGGGGGCGGAGCTTAAGCAGGCACTCCACAAACATCTCCGTCAGCGGAGATATTCTCCGACCGTTGTCACGAAAAAGTAAGACTGTGATCTACGGTGCAGTGATCCCCTGCTACAACAACACTACAGCTGCCATCTAGCAATTCTGAAGATTCTGCATTGTGTCCTCAACCTGTAAGAGCGGCCATTTTCCCTGTCGCAGAGAGTCGGAGCAGACCTGCAGAATCGAGTCCATGGAGAATTCCGAGCTCTGCATCAGGTCCTTAAGGATGAGGAGGCCTGTGTGCTGGAGCAGCTACGGACGGAGCAGGTGGAGGAGCTGGAGAAAGTCCAGCGCCACCTGGAGAGCGTGGAGCTCGCGCTGAAGGAGCTGGAGGACAACCTGAAGGTTCTACAGCAAGCTAGCGCTACCAGCGAGAGCATTTTACTGACTGAGGTGAGAGATCAGCGCTGATTAACCGCCATTAAATAAAATCTTCACACCTCGTGTGACTCTCTCATTAACATAAAAAGAACAGATGTTAATGTTTTCCTCATTTCCTTCTCTTTAGTTCCCGCCACTAGGGTAAGTGTTCATTTCAGCATTATGATCGATCAATTGCCTCTGGCAGTTCCCCAGCTGTCACATGTTTTTTTTTTTTAACGGCGCTAAATGGGAACATTTAGCGCTGGGAATGTTTGTTTGGATTCCCACAGACCGTGTGTGCAAGTGGAAATTGCCCCGGAGTTTGATATAAATGAATTCAGCAACAAATACAAGGCGCCGTTACAGTACATCACGTGGAGGAAGATGTTCAAGTCTTTGAAGCCAGGTAATCTCCCCTCTCAGGTGTTTCGTCAGATACTAGGAAGACCTGAGCTGGAAAGTGGTGCCGCTCCAGCAGTGGGTGTACTTATGAAACAATGATATAACTAACACCCTCCTTAATGGCGCCATTATTCAACTCATATGCTGCATTTTCAAGTAAGGCGTGATGTGATTGGATGAATTGTTTTCCCCTCAAAAGGACCTTCTCCGCTAACGTTTGATGTCGACACGGCGCACCCGAGCATCTACGTCTCCAGGGACAGAACCGTGGCGATCGAATGCGATCTTTTGATCCCGCACACAGACCACGACAAGCGTTTCCTCCAGTGTGTCAACATCCTGGCCGCCCAAGGTTTCCACTCAGGCCGCCACTACTGGGAGGTGGAGGTGGGCCTTAAACCGAAGTGGGATCTGGGCGTGGCCTCTGAGGCCGTAGACAGGCAGGCTCGGATCAAGCTGAGCCCCGGGAGCGGCTACTGGACGCTGCGGATGCGCAACGGGAATGAGTGTTCGGCCGGCACGCAGCCCTGGACGAGGCTGCACCTCAGCTCCTCCCCTCAGAGGGTCGGGGTTTTCCTCGACTGCGAGGAGAGGAGGGTGTCCTTCTATAACGCTGACGACATGAGTCTGCTCTACTCCTTCCCCAACGGGCCGAGGGGAAAGGTGTTCCCCTTCTTCAGCCCGTGCATTCGAGACGACGGCAGTCAGAAACGCCAGCCTATCAGGCTCCTCCCCTACCCGCCCGCTCCTCTGTCCGCCTAGCGTCGCAGGATGTGAGAGCAACAACAAAGACAGTTTTACCGAATAGAGTTCAGATTGTTCTCGTATTTCCATGCTTTCATGACCGGTTTGTTGTCCGGCGCTTTTATCCAGCATCTCTCATTAATCTTAAAGTTACAGAAATTATCAAAATCTCCTAAAAACCAACATAATTTTGCTGTATTTTTTTTTTTTGCCTTGCTGTTTTCTGAGGACACTCACTCATTCAGCGTGAGAGAAATGACAGTGACTATAACGACGTTTGATATCATGTCACGACTCACTGGTTCTTGTCTGTTAGTGGACAGAGTTGATTTTTCAAGCGATGATCTGGAATCTGTTTCGCTTGCGAGACGGATTTTCAGCACCTATGTAGAGATTTGCACACTTTACAGTCAGATTGTGTATTAGATTTATCGTATTTGGTTACCCGTGTGTGTACATTCATATATATAAAGTACACCAGCCCATATTTGAACCATTATTATTATTATAATTATTATAATAATGCAATAATGTGAACATTCTTTGTTGTTTTTCCTCAAGGAAATAATACAATTGTCCTGCTTTGCGCCATATTATGCATTTTGATTTCAACTGATGAAAAGACCCGATTGTTGTAAAACCCGCTGATGCAAAGAATAAACGGAATCACGATCAACGCGTCGTCTTTTGATCCCACGCCGCACCTGTGACAACGCGCATTCCCGTGACCTCACTTAAAATGATGAAGGCTGCTATGAAGCCTCATCAAAGCCGAAAAAAAGACCCACGACCACCAACGCTTATGAATTCACGGAGCGGCTCTGACACTTTAAGAATAAGAGCAGGCAGCCTCCTGGTTATCTTCACAAAAACACCAGAGCGCCGATGTCCTGTTTCCTCCCGTCAGGTGAAAGGTCGTATAAACAGTGTGACAGTGGGGATTCTTCTGAGCTGCTCAACGGGCCTCATGGGCATGCTGGAGCAGGATGCAGCTTCCTCCTCCGCAGATTGGAAAGGTGGCATGATGAACCGCAGCGGAGGGGGAGCCATGTTTTTTCCTGCACTGTGGCTACATGAGAACGCAGCATGTCTGACGCAGCGTTCACTCAATCAGAACTAAAGAATACAGATTGAAGGGCCTCGATACGTTTGTGGCTCCTTACGTACCGGTTCTGGTCTCTTGGTGGAATCGACAACAGACGCTAGATGCTATAATTTGTTTTTTATGTTAAATTTAGTTTGTGGGAGGCTCTCCTCATGAGAGGCTCATAAAATGAGATTAAAAGTGAAATAATCACTACAGGAATCCACAAAGACTTTAAACCAGACTTTTGCCGTTCCTCGGAGGTTTCAGCTACTTTTCAAATTTTCTTTTTTCCACATCTTAAATGCTTTGATTTGCACTCACTTTAATGAACTTTTGTTTTTTAGACAACAGACAGGGCAGCTGTTTCATCAGACAAAAGGTCTCTGCTTCCCGCAGGCGGACATATTGGAACGTTAAGCGGCGTAAGAGCCACATGCCACAGTTTTCCTTCCTGGGGGCTTTCAGGCAATCCCAGCTGGCGGCGTGTGCGAGAGGCAGGTTACATCCTGGACAAGGATGCGATGGAAAAAATAAAATTTGAAACTGAAAGTTCAAGTTTTGATCATGAATTGTTTATGTCAAATCAACGACGTTTTCAAACTGGAGTAAAAAGTTAATTTCAAATTTAGAAAATAATTTAATAATTAAAATTTTTTCAATCAATTTTCATTTATATATATTATTTCGGGTTTGAGGTTTTATTTTATTTTTTCGTTTTCCAATGTTTATGTTTTCACATTCAAATCTATTTTTTTTTCAGTTTCAGGCTTTTTCCCCCTGATCTGGCTTTTTGGGGGGCGGGGCATCAACCAAGAGGGGCGTGGCATCATGAGTGACAGGTTAAGAAGAACGCTCAATGCGTTCCCCAATTACGTTGCCTTCAGGAGTCGTGGGTAATTCGATAAATGACTGAAGAAAGTGATGCTCTTGACAAAGTTACGTCTAACAAGCTGTTTTAGATCACTCTAGCTAAAATATCAACATACAAGAGTTGTGAAATATGCCAGATTGTGAAGCAGAGAAAATAGGAGGAAGACTTTTGTAAGATTTACTAAATATAACATGAACCAAACCAAGAGAAACAGATCAGATTCCCATAATGTAATTGCTCTTAAAAGCAGTAGTCCCCTAATAGTTTGACCCTAATAATGTTACCCTGTGACCATGAAAAACTACCCCTAGAATTTAGAGTCACATCATTATCATTATTAATTTGACACTCATTTGAAGAATACATTTCCTCCACTGATGGTTTCTTTCAGCATCTAGCTGAAAAAAATGTAGTGACATGCAGAAAGTGTTTGAAATTACGTCAAAAGAGCCGCGTCTCATGTTATTGTCTTACTTATAAACCAAATTATAGTGATTTATTTATGTTTTGCCCAGGACCCCCATGAGCCAAGTTGAGGTATCCAAGGAGGCAGGGGTTCCCTGAAGGCATCATTGAAAACTACCGGTCTGTAGAGCATAAAAACAACATCTATTAAATGCTAATGTTTTTTTCTTAGCTGCCAGACGCTTGCTCTGCAAATTCTCTATAACATCATTATAAACACAAACGATAAATCAGTTTTATAGACATAGCAACAAATTATAACAAAAGTTTTCTCCTGGCTCTTAACAAACACAAGCCAGGATGATACTCTTTATTTTACAAGCCCAACGTTTAACCATTGGTGAGCGTTTGGTGACAACAGAGAGGAAAAACTGACTAAACCGAAACCTTAGAGAAAACCTCGGCTCGAGGTGGATGGCCGTCTGCCTCGACCGTTTGGGTGGTTTTATAGAGAGAGAGAGAGAGAGTGTCCTTCTGAGGAAGATGAAGAGCAACGTGGTAAGACATACAGAGATGTACAGCAACAACAATAATAACAAGTAAAAAAGAAATGCCTTGAATACTAGTATAACAATATAAACATTAATGAAAACTAAAAAAAATAGGCCTATGACGTCGTCCCCAACAGCCCGGGTTTATCCTCAGAAGCCCCCAATCCCCTGCATGGAAAAAGCTATTCCCCTGACTGACTCATTATCTCAAACAGTCTATTTTGACCCGGTTTAACTCTGTGATGTCAGCAATATGCTCTGAGATAAGGTCCTCAATAATGAAGTTAGATGAGGTTAACTATTATTTTCGGAGCTCAATAATAAAACAGATAAGCTTTTGTCCGTTCATTTGTTCAGCGAAACGTAGACACTGTACAAAATGACAAATACAATTAAAATATAATTGAAAAATAAACCAATGGTTTGGAAGTCATGGCTGAAAACGTTTTTTTGGATGAAAAGAGCTCCCCCTAGTGAGTCAAAAATGATATATTAGAGTGAAGTATGACATGTGCAAGATAAATCACCTCTGGTCGATTCATATGCTCCAACTTTGGACAAAATCTGACAAACCGTTGAGGAGTTATGACACAAAGTCTGTCATTTTGGAGGTAAAGCTCTCCCTGGTGGCGGAAACATGAAACAGTCCTTTCCCAAATCAATCCAGTTCTTCCTCATGCTAAGCTCTATGTGGATGTACATTTTGAAAATGATGCATGTTTGTGAGTTAACATGAAGCATGACAATTCCACAATATCCCCAACTTTTCGAGGATATGAAATGGTTAAAAAAAATGGTAAAAAGAATTAAAATGGTTATAAAAGGGTAAAAAAAAAAAGGTTAAAAAAATGAGAATGGTTATAAAATGGTTCGCCTACTGAATAAAACACATTTTATACAAGATAGATCTCCTCGACTAGATTTATATGCACCAAATTTGGATGAGAAGGATCAACTGTTGAGAAATTATGGAACAGAATCTTTCGGAGATAAAAAATCTCCCCCTAGTGTCAAAACTATACAACTGACCTTTTCCCCCAAATCAACCCAGTTCTTGCTTGCACTAAGGTCTATTGGGTTATAAAGGTTGAAAATGATCCATGAAATATTTTTTGAGTTATGTCTGGATGAGTTATGTCTCACAGTGTTTATCTTAAGAAAAAATACTCCCCCTAGTGAGTAAAATATAAACTACTAGAGTAAAACACATTATTTAAAAGCTAGATGAGCCGATTCATATGCGCCAGGTTTGGACTAAATCGGACCAACGGTTGAGAATTTCGGCCTGACGATTTTGCAGATAAAGCTTCCCCTACTTTCAGAAATATACAACCAAACTTTCCCAAAATCATTCCAGCTCTTGAAAATGATCCACGAAATATTTTTTGAGTTATCGCGCCAACACGAAGAATCCGCGGCGACCTTTCGGGGATACGGTACTGACCACAGGGGGTTTCTTCCAGAACCAGAGCTGTAGATCCAAACATGATTCATTAGAACCTGTCGGACCCGAAGGCAGAGAGACTCTGGGAAAGAAGCCGTGTTGGTAACATGCATCATTGAAACATGGATATGTAGGAGAGGAAGAGGGGGAGAGGAAGAAAGAGGCTCATTGTGGTGAGAACGTCCCCCCTGCAGGCTCGGCCCACCGCAGCAGAACTTTCGGCATAGCTAGCCTGAAAAAATGATGAAAAGGTGTCGTCTGGACTGAAAAACAGAAGATGGTTCCACAGGAAAAGGGGGCCTTATTCCTGATGATACAGCTGTGTTCTGTTTGCTGCTCGTCTGGCCGCGGGCGGAATTTTCACATCCAATGAAAGGACTCCACTCACTTCCAGCCAGAACTTATCGGCACCGGCTGAAAAATCTCTCAAACACGGGCTCCACGTTCTTGAGCACACAGCAACACCGCTCCTTCCTGTCGGACCAAATCATGGAGGGTTTTGGCCGCCGCACCAAAAAAACCCAAACATTA
This sequence comes from Lophius piscatorius, assembly GCA_009660295.1. NCBI lineage: Eukaryota > Metazoa > Chordata > Actinopteri > Lophiiformes > Lophiidae > Lophius > Lophius piscatorius. Next base: position 1,501 of record VRLP01001747.1, on the reverse strand, counting down.
AAAAAAAGAGTATCTTGGCAGAGAGCGGCGCCGCTCACGGACCTGTGGGCCCGGACTTCAGAGGGAGAGTGAGCGGGCCGCATGCACGGCCCACATCCTTCCGATTAGTATGATCCGTAATGTGTTTCCTGACCCGAGGATGGGTCTGGATGGACTGCTGGCAATTCAAGGCCGGGTCCTTGAGTCCTCCCTGGTCTCCCTTGGGCCAACAAAATTATGAAGTGAAACCTTTGACACGGCGGGGGCCATCGTTCTATCCTGCATGAGGCCCATTGTTTGTTATCTCTGCGATCCGAATGGCCCGTCTGACTGCTTATGTGTGCAGTTTATTGTTTTATTGGCCACTCAAGTGTTTTCATGTGTTTATGGCGTTATCTGTTGCACGTTTTCACGATCGGGTCTGGGAAACTCTCTGGACGTAGCTTTGTTATATTTTTTTGACACCATTCGGTGCGTGGAGCCGCCGCCGCCGCCGCGGCGGGGGCGAGGTGCTGGAACATTTAAATGACCACCGTTCAATCACAACATTGTATTTTAAGGTCAAAGCGGTGGATCGCCGCCGCGAGGGATTTCTCGGGTGGGGTGGGGGGGACGCAAGAACACGTAACGATACTTTGACTCCTGTTTTTCCACACAGTTCTGATGTCTGGCTCTGAAATCAATGAGCACACAACCCTCACGCCGTGAAAAAGATGTTCTTCTCTCATCGATCCAATTGACGGCGTCTGTTAGCCGATGGATGGACGTCGATGAAGACTTGTTGAAACTGATAAAGCAGTCTATTGATTTTGTTGAGCTTTCATGCTGGCGGAGAACAAACGTGTCTGTCGTCTAAGTGAAAACCTGTTTTCACTCTTTTCCTCATATTCACATATTTATATTTATGTAACTGGTGTGTCTGTTTATACATGTGTAATTTTAATGCGTGTACATGTGTGTGTGTATATGTATATATGTTGTGTATATGCGTGTACATGTATGTGTGTATATGCATGCATTAGATGTATGTATGTTTTTGCAGATGTGTGCATATATATATATATGTATGGATGTTTACATGTATATATATATATATATATGGATGTTTAGATGTGTATATATATATATATATAGATGTTTAGATGTGTGCATATATATATATGTATGGATGTTTACATGTATATATATATGCATAGATTTATGTATATAAGTATGTGTGTAAATATATATATATATATAGAGAGAGATATGTATGGATGTGTATATATGTATATATGTATATTTAGATGAGTTTGTATATATGTATGTGTATATATGTATATATGTATATTTAGATGCGTTTGTATATATGTATGTGTATTTATGTATATATGTATATTTAGATGTTTTTGTATATATTTTTGTGTATATATGTATATATGTATATTTAGATGCGTTTGTATATATGTTTGTGTATATATGTTTGTGTATATATGTATATATGTATATTTAGATGTGTTTGTATATATGTTTGTGTATATAT